>QEPC01001257.1:1358586-1373954 GCA_003113815.1 Sphenodon punctatus
ACAGAGTGATTTTTTTGGTTGGGGGCCACTGAGCACTGAAACGGAGTGATTTGGGGAGCCAGAGCACTGAAATGAGGGCCAGTACCCCCACCAGTGGCAGTCTCCCCCCTGCCATCCCCCATAACCTCCCGCTCACCCCTGCCAGGCTGCTGAGGATCTGAGTCTGGGGACTCAGCTCCGATAGGCCCCAAATCTGGTACACTCTGCCCACCCCAGGCCACGCCCCACCCCCTTAGCCCATTTCCGGCACAGGGCCACTAACACTATGTTTTCCCGGGCCACTTTTATTTCCCAATCCGCCCCTGCCTATAACATGTATAGTGGGTGCAAGGTGGGTGGGTAGTGGGTGGAGAGTGTCTTGTCTGAAAACGCCCAGTGACTCCGCAGGTGTCCTCTCACTGTCATCAGGATAGTGACGAGAAAAAACGGCAGGAAAGTTTCAGCCTCTGTTAGTGACTTCCCTACTTCTGGCAGTGCACAAACATCCAGAAAAGTTGCAATCACACTCTTATCTTGTCTGGGGCTCCCACTCTTCCATTCTGCTAAACTTGAAACTGCAGCATAGTTGTGCTGTGTCTGCTCTCCATCATGCATACATTGAACCCCATTGGGTTCATGTGCCACCCTATGAGCACATAGGCTGCCTCGGAGGATGGATCTTATTGTTCTCTCTGCTCATCAGGCCTCACCCAGATGTCAGCAAAGGCCAGGGTATCCATCACCCCCAACGTTTCTGGGCCCCATACCCTGGGCAGCCACAGCACCCACAGACAAAAAAAACAAAGCCATTTGATGTTACCGGGCAGCTTTCTATAGCATTATGACCCTTCATGCTCACTGCAAGCAAAAACTGTTACTTTCAAAATCTAAGAAAAGATATGTTACTTTTTTTAAAATGTATTTTATTATGTTTCCCTTTGATAATAAAGATTTATACAATACAAATCTACAAATATATCTTATCTACAGCACAAGGTAATGTACCAATCTTTCTTCAAAAATACCATATGCTCGACTCAGAAATAACAGTCAAGGTTCTGAGCATGCACGAACGCGAGTAGCTGTGGGAAAGCCAAGCTCCGTCTACCTATCCCGAAATCACCGCTCACAATCTATTTTATTTAATTTAAACGCAGCATACTGAACAAGAACATTAAATGACTGGAGGGGCCAGCAGGAAAAGAAAAACGCCAAAACAAAGTGCCATTGAGTGTTACTGCCACCCAAAAACGAGAGGAGTCCTGAAGGCTGGAGTGGCTGCGGTGTCTCCCAAAATGGTGGATGCTGCCGCCCAGACTGACAGGGAGGAGGAGAGGAATCAAGGCAATGAAATTATGGCCTCAATGTCGGCGCTCGGGAAGGACTTGGCAGCAGTGGCGTAGGCACGCGAAAAGCTGGCGGACGAGGTTAACAAGCGGCAAAAAGTAAGATTTAACATGAAGAAGCTTGAAGGGCTCTCAAAGAGGCCTGACACCGCAGAGTCAAGGATATCCTGTGTGGAAGATCACTCGCTACTATACAACAAGGATCAGATTAAAAAGATGAAGGAGACAATTGATTTTTTGTTGGACAAGACGGAAGACCTCGAAAATCGGTCACAGAGGTCTAATCTGAGATTCACGGGTATAGCAGAAGGCCTAGGAAAAAAAGGCCCCAGAGATCTTATTGGGAATGTGCTGGGTTCCCTGTTCCCGGAGTGTCCTGACCTTCAAAACATGAAGATCAAAAGGGCTCACAAGACAACTAGACAGAGACCTAAGGACAACGAGAACCCCCGCACCATAATTGTAAAGCTGCATGATTTCCAGGACAAGGAGCGGATTTTGAGGCTGGCTCGTAGCAAACCAAAACTGGAGTATCAAAATAATTTAATAAGAATTTTCCCGGACTACGGAATTTTCCCAGTCACTAAGAAAAGAAGCTGGGGGAAGTTCTTCACAGTTCTGAATGAGAAAAAATTACAGCCCCAGCTTCATTTTCCAGTGTAGATGTTCATAATATGGAGGGGCAAGCGCAAGTTCTTCCTGGACCCAGCAGACTTGGAAATCTTCCTAAAATGCAACAGCCCAACTCACTCTGCAGACAATTGACAACCCACCTTGCGCAAAACCATCAAAAAAGGACAGTATTGCTTTATCATTTATTGTTTTTTTGCCATCTCTAACTGCTTATGTAAAACATAAATCCCTCTATTGGCGGGAGGGAAGAGAAGGGAGGGGGGTTTCTTCACAAACGGTATTACTTTCCACTTAGCGGTGCAATTAGTTTATAATAAGACTAGGTCCCCCGCAGGGGTTCTTAGTGCAATGCCTAGCGGCACAGTTAACACAATGGGAAAGGAGGGCATTTGCTTTCTTTTTATAACCCCCACAGTTCAGGACCACTACAAAATCCTGCCCAGAACAGGTGCAAAGTCTGCGCCCTCTCCAGGCTTGCAGGCATGTAACAGCAAATTGCACCATGGGAAGGTAGTTTGGGGGGAGGTTAGGGGGGGCTTAGGTTTAGTTTACAGTTTACGGTCACATTAAGTTACAAACAGGGGAGGGCCATCCTTAGATCCGGGCAGGGTCAGGGAGTCAACCACGAGCAGGGCGTTGTGTTTGTTCAAGAAATCTCCAGTGCAACAATAGTATATACAGAAGCACATCCTCCATTAGGCAAAGCTGGCTGCGCGAGCGGCCTGCCATCTTCCATTGGAGCTGCCCAGATTAAAAAACCCAGCCAGGTCCACCATGTGTGAAACTCTGAAAACACTTACCTTACATGTCAAGGGCTTAAACACTCCAGTCAAACGCAGGAGAGTAAAGGAGCTGCTCTGGGATACAGGTGGTGATGTATTTTTTCTGCAGGAAACCCACCTATTGGAGAAGGATTTGTTTCGCTTTAAACACGAAAAAATAGGGGAATTGTTTGCGGCCTGTGCCCAACAGAAGAAGGCCAGGGTTCTGACTGGCATAATGGCCACTAGTGCATTTAGTGTCCAGTGAATTTTCAGAGATAGAGAGGGCAGAGTTCTAATGGTCAGCAGGACTTTAAAAGTGGGAAGCACCTCCCTAGTTAACCTATACGCTCCTAATGAAGGCACACTGCAATTGTTTCAGAGACTTGTCCTGAAAATCCTTGAACATGCAAACGAAAGACTGATTATTCAGGGGGACATGAACACGCCGCTTTCATGGAGAGACCACTCCTCCTCAAAGCCCCTTACGAATTGGCAAAGCAAGATAAAATCTATATTGGCTGATAGTGGGCTGATTGACATCTGGAGGTATCAGAACCCCCAGGAAAGAGAATACACATTTTACTCAGCCCCCTATAAGGCATTTTCTAGGATAGATCATATATTAACTCCCCACGCTGAAGTGAGACATTGCAAGAAAGTGTTTATAACACAACAAACCCTTTCGGACCACCATGGGGTGATAGCGGTCTTTAATTGGGGTAAGCAGGAAGTCTCAGGGGAAAGTCCCCAGTGGCAGATGGATAGGATGCTATGTTATAATAAATTCTTCCAGGAGCAGTTGAAACAGAACATCCAAGACTACTTTGATTGGAACAGGGGCTCAGTTAGCTCCTCGACTACATTATGGGAAACAGCCAAAGGGGGTCATCAGGGGTAACGTAATCACCCTGAGGGCAGCCATTCTTTAAAAAAAAAAAAAAAAAGGAAGCGGTTAATATATTATTATTTATTTATTAACAAGCATTTATATAGCGCCAGCAATGTACCTGGCGCTTTACAAAGTAATTGAATAGACACAGTCCCTGCCCTAGGGCTTACAATCTGTGAGACAGGGGCAGGAGGGGAGACGAAGGATGGGGAACAGAGGGAGAGACAATGAGTGTAACATTCATGAGGATGCGAAGTCCCAGGTGCACGCGATTGGCTTTATCCAATGATGGCGCTCCCAATACACTTACCTGAGGCATTCTTTACCCAGACAGACAGGTTGCTCGCGGAGGTTGTGTGGTCCCACAAAAAAAACTAGAATTAAAAAGGGCACCCTGATGAAACCTAAAGAAGCAGGGGGGTTAAGCCTTCCAGAACTTAGGTTGTACCACAAGTCTGCAGTGCTTAGTGCGTTTAAAGCCTGGTATCACAACCCACCCCACCAAAATTGGTCGCACCAGGAAGCAGCAGCCCTCAAGATTGGTAGCTTCAAAAGTTGTCTGTTTGACACAGGTACAATTGAAAGAACGTTGTGGCAGGAACATCTATTTGCATGAGAGGTTTGGCATAATTGGAAAACCTTCATCAAAAAAATTGAGGGAACAACCACAGCCTCCCCTTATTCTCCTATAGATCTAAGGGCATTGACAGAACACAGTACAGCGACTTGCCTCTGAGCAATGGTTCAGCAAAAACAGTATACCCGGGCAGAGCAGCTGTTTACAGACAGCTCTTTTATAACAGCTATCAACAGGGTTCAGTTAGGCAGAATTTACAAAGCACTGAAATTATTGTGGTACAAAAAGAGTTTGAAGTATATCAAAAGTTGGGAAAAAGACCTAGATAAAAAAAATTGTGAAAAACAAGTAAAGGAGATCATTTCCCACTTTAATTCTTGTGCAGCCTCATTGGAGGCGCGGGAATTGCAAGTCAAGCTCACGCTGAGGTACTACATGACCCTGGCGCAATTTAAGTACACCAGGGGTGGGGGGCAGGGACTGTGTTGGAGAGGGTGTGGAGAAGAAGGTTCTTTCCTTCACGGTTGGTGACTTTGCCACAAGATTCAATCCTTCTGGTGGATGGTGTGGGGCTGTATGGAGAACATCACAGGGTTCCCAATTCCTTTTCGCCCGGAAACGGCACTGTTAGGGCTTTATCCCAATAAATCGATCATGAAGAGATATGGGGACTCCTGTGTAACGTGTTTTGGCAGCAATTAATGTAATAGCCAGAAATTGGAAGGCTGAACAGGCCCTAACTGAAGGGGAATGGTTGAACCGGATGTGGTTCATCTTCTCGATGGAGAGACTATTAGCAAAACTTCAAGGAGACACGGAAGACCTTCAAGCTCGTTGGCTTCCTTGTTTGGGGGTTATTCAAGACTGACAGCTCACGCCTGATGAACGTGCCTATCTATTTGATTTCTACATTTGAACTTTGTTTTTCCTGCTTGCCAATGGTATCCAGAACTGTTTATTGAACTGATGATGATATTGTTTATTGTAAGCCGAAGCCATCACAGTGACATACAACATAGTTAAAACAGTACAATCCAAAAAGAAGAGCACCTAATATTCAATAATAGTTAAAATAAATAAATTAAAAAGCTCAAAATGTTCAATTAAGTAAAATGAAATACACCATGTTACACCCTTATACGATATCAAACCAATTAAGATAACTACCCATCAATAAAGTGGGCACTGACTATAAGCACGATTGATTTAAAGGTTGATCCTTATGCTAAAGGGGTTTCTCAAAGGGCCTACTAAAACCTGTCGCCCTTCTCAGTTTCAGGACAATGGTTAGATATTTAGCAACCCTACCAGAAATGTTAGGGTCAGCATCCTTGAGAAATGCCAATTCCTTATTGGCCTCAGGAGGGAGGTTCCCCAACCAAGGGGACAAAAATTTATTACGCAGTTTCCCATAAGCAGGGCAATCAAACAAAATGTGGAACATGATGTCCGTGCATACCATCCCCTTACTCAAACATATACGGCAGTGCCGATTTAGATGCAGGGACACCATGCCATCTCCCTCCAACCCACGCAGAGGGAAAAAAACCCAGCCTAGCCAAGGTTAGGGCACATCTATAGTTTTCCAAGGAGTAGTCCCGTAGGTATGTGGCACCAAGATCTGGGGTCTGGAAAAAACAATACAATGGAGAGATTTTCTGAGCGGCCACTTGCTCATGGAGATACTGTATCTCCAGATCAGCTGACCGGGCCTTGATTTCAGCCCACACCTGCCGTCCCGAACATGACATAACATACTCGACGGAGAATCCCATAGAGTGCAGGATTATTGAACTAGTTGTGACCGTTAGTTTAGGTGTTTAACCCGGCGGAGGTTGGGTCGGGGAAAAGTTGTGCCCAGGTGTTCGACTGAGCATATATTCTGTACCATTGTATACCCACTACACTGTATCAACCACTGATAAAAATAATAAATATAACACTTTTTTTTTTTTTTAAACGGTCAAAAGGTATTGTTTTATCATTACAGAGAAGTTCTTCTTCAGTTTCCGAGATGATTGAGAATAACGTTGCTTCTAAGTCCTCTTTTTTGTTTTTTAGCTCTGCCATTAACTCTTATTATTAGCAGCTATTAGCCAGACAGGATCAGGGAACATGATGGGAGCTGGGGGAAAACAACAGGGAATGGATCCCCCATTGTGACCTGTTAGGTGCTTCTCCAAAGCCACCATGAATGGCCACTGTCGGAGACAGGATGCTGGGCTAGATGGACCATTGGTCTGACCCAGTATGGCACTTCTTATGTTCTTATGTTCATTTCCATAGTGAACAAGTACCATATACGACTTGTCCATTATTGCTGCGACAAGGATCCAGCCATTTTCAAGTGTCTAGCAATTATATTAACGCTGCTAGACATAGAATTTTACAGTAGTCCTGATGTAATTTAACAGTTGGACGTGCTGGGTATACTCCAAGTAAGACTATCTCCGGTTTAAATGGCACTAAAGATCCATTAACCTTATTCAGGAAGGTCCATACTTGTCTCCAAAATATCTGTACATATATACATCCCCACAAACAATGCAAAAGAGTGCCTCATATGAGTTATTTTTAACCAATGGGCAGCTCTGAGCACAGTGATCTTCACTGCCTTGCAGATCCCCTCCACCAGCCCATTTCTTAACATTCTGTAGTTCCTCCCCTCCACCCAAATTAAAATATTTCATGCTTCAATGGTGCTGTCATCTGTAACATTTTTAGATGAGTTGGTGTGCGTACTGATGGTGCCTGGTAACCAAAATGTCTATCCATTTTAATAGCCATCTGGATTGGCAGTGCCAGGTCCAGCAACACACACACAACCTGCATAAACTTTGCAAAAAAACTTGAGCCAATAGCAGCCCATACCAGCTCACGCTTGGTGCACAACCAGTCCTGTGAGGACACATGACCAGTAATGGCCAATAGTTGCTCATGAGCTGTACACAGCCAATCGTAGCTAGGCAACTGCCAGGCTGTTAACCTGTTCAAAATATTTAGCACATGGTCTGCAGAGTTCATGGACACCGGAAACCACAGCCCATAGAGACACATGCCGAGAACTTCCTCATGCTCATTATTGCTCTCCAGGCCTTCATTACTGCTGCTTAACAGAGTCTGTGAACAATCCAACAGATCCAAGCCTTCTGCTGTTGTTGGAGGGATGCAATTTCAAAGACTGTCGCTCAGTCTGTGGCCAAGATAGTGGGGCACGTGACACCACACTTCAGAGGCTGCTCCTGCTTTGGTGCAGCGCACTTGCCTACACACTTATTAAATGACAACTGTCTGTGCTGGGAAGGATCAAAGCTGTGCAAGGGGAGCTGATACATGCTTAAAGGTCTGCCGGGGGTGCCCTCCTGGAGGTCCCCCGTGTTAAGCGGGGGGCCACGATGGAGCGGGCATTCTCGGTGGTAGGGCCGCGGCTGTGGAACTCCCTTCCGGAGGAAGCTCGCCTGGCCCCAAGCCTTTTGACATTTCGGCGGAACTGTAAGACCTGGCTGTTTGCCCAGGCCTTTGGGAGGGAGGGGGGGGGTGATTTTTAATCCCCCACCTGTACATTTATTTTTATACCACCCTGTTTTATTGATATGTTTTATAATTGTATTTTAAATGTTTTAAATGGATTTTATTTTGTAAACCGCCCCGAGCTGCTGTGCAGGATGGGGCGGTATAAAAATCTACCAAATAAATAAATAAATAAATAAAGGTACCTTGTCGGGAGACATGGCTTCAGCCACTGATGCCATTCGCAGGACTGTACCCACCGAGATGCTGGTCAAGGTCAAAGAGACTGGTGGGAGAACATGCTGTCCTCATGGGGACATGCTGGACCGGGTGGTGCAGCTAGTTGACGCTGCAGAGGTGATGGAGGGCTTTCGGTGGAAGGGCTTCCCGAACTGTATAGAGATAGATGGGAGACATATTGCCATCATCTGCCCACCCCAGAGCAAAAACGACTACCTGAACCAGAAGGAGTTTTTTTTCCGTGGTTTTTGAGGCCGTAGTGGACCATCATGCCCGGTTCATGGATGTGTTTGTCAGATGGTCCAGGAAGAACCACGACACCCGCATCTTTCATCAGTCAGCCCTTCTTTGGCCACATGTACAGAGGAGACTCTGGACCCTTCACTGAAACATGCATTGCTGTGAATGAGAACTGCATGTCCGGTGGGTGGTGACCACATGGTCAGGGTGGTGAACATCTAATAAAACGAGCAGGTGGACACCCACCTGGTGTGGGCTACTGTCTTGTTTGATAGTACCCTCAGATAGGTACGGGTGCTTCCCAGGGCTGTATAACTATGGACCCATATTGCTGGGAATAGAGTGTGGATGTGCCTTTTGGGGGCTTTATGGCCAGATGAGAATCTGTATTCCCTATCTCCCTGCTTTTTTTTCAATGTAAAGTGCGTCGCAACACAAATTGTGACCAGTGAGAATTGAGAGTGGGGTGAGGGCTCACCCTTGAATAATCAACACAGATTTTTTTCACCTTTGGTTGGTATCATGAACCCAAACTTAATATTAGTCAATAAAGTTTCAGCTTTCTGAGTAACCAGAATTTAGGTGTATGCATACCTCTCAACCCCTGGCCTCTGAAAAGAGGGGCAGCTACACACAGAAAGAGGGAGATAATTTGCATAAAAGTTACATGTACCACATTTGCATACAATTTACATATTTCACTGGTGCAATACACAACTCTGGGACACTGACTAGAATGGATTCTGGAGTGGCAGGGGATTGTGGCTTGGGAGCCCGTGCAGTAGTTACCTGCGCCTGTTACTTGTCATTAGGGATCCAACATTGCCAAGACAAGCGGGGAGCCCTGGAGCTGGCTTTCTTTCCTCTACGGCTTTGTTTACTTACTAGCTGTCCCTGATCGCCCCTCACCAAGAGGGAGGGAGTGGTCCCCTGGGCTGCAAGAGGCACACATCTTGGAGGCATTAAGTGCTGTGCGCTGCTCCCTCTCCATCTCATCCCCTTCAGCTCTGCCAGCTGGGATTGCAGCCGGATCTGCTTGGGCAGGAAGTGGGGGTGAAGCATCCCCTCCCGGACTCCAGCTGCTCAGCCAAGGGAGGGACGCTCTGAGAGCGCGGAGTACAGTGCTGCTGTCAGGCAGGCCAGCCTGCTGCAACTGCACATCTGCCTGCACTATGAGCCTGTGATGTGGCGTTCAGGGCCCCCTGGTGGCATGCACGCTGTACTTGGCGCTACCTCTCAAAACCGGGTCAGTGAAAGACTGAAACAGGGCAGGCGGGAGATCACCAAAAAATTGCTGAAATCCATGCTGTCTCACCCAATCCAGGACACTTGCGGGGTCTGCATGTATGTGTGTTCTGTCCTATGTTGCTGCAACTGTAATCCACATCACCTTATCCTAGTGTAAACTAGGATAGTTCTATCAGAATGAGTTGCTAGGGAAGGATAAAACTGATATAAGACCTGAATTAGGCACATCGTGCAAAGCTTTCTTATTCTGTCCTTTACACCCACTCTCCCCTCTGTACTACATCTTATTATGAATAACAGCGTAATCACTTAGCTATTTAGTGCTGACATGAGTCCCAGTCACTTCAGCAGGAATTGTGTTGTTGGTAAACACTTTCTTCATCTTTGACACTCCTCTTTCCTTTAAGCCTTACATTGACTCTGTTGCCAAGTCCTGCCGCTTCGCCCTCCATAACATCGCCCGGATCCGCTCCTTTCTCTCTTGTCTCCTCTGCCAAAACCCTGTTCATGCCATGGTCATTTCATCTCATCCACATCCCTTGCCTTCCCCCAGATCAACTGCCCTTCTCCTGCTCCCTCTGGAACTCCCACTCTTCCGTGACTAAGGCCCCCTTCATTCATGACCTCTTCCTTTCTCACCCCTTTCAACTCCTTGCTGTTACTGAAAACTGGATCTCTCCCTCTGACTCTGTCACCCCTGCCACCCTCTGCTCTGGAGGCCTTTCATTCTCTCATCGGCCTCGCCCTGAGGGCCGGGGTGATGGTGTGGGCCTTCTCCTTACCAACCCCTGTCGATTCCAACCCCTTTCCCCTCCTCCCTCCATCTCCTTCCCTTCCTTTGAGGCTCATTCTGTGCATCTATACTCCCCCCTTCACCTTCGTGTTGCTATCATCTACTGCCCTCATGGCTCCCTCTCCTCTTTTCTCCCAGACTTTGAATCCTGGCTAAGCTTTCTCCTCTCTGATGATACCCCCACTCCTATTCTTGGCGACTTTAACATCCACGTTGACATGCCTTCCAAGTCCCACATCCCCCGCTTTCTCTCCCTAACCACCTCCTTTGATCTCTGCATGTCATTAATCTCTCCCTCTCCACTGGCTCCTTCCCCTCCGCCTTCAAGCATGCCACTGTTTCTCCCATCCTCAAAAAACCCACCCTGGACCCATCCGACCCCTCTAGTTACCGGCTGGTCTCCCTCCTTCCCTTTGCCTCTAAGCTTCTGGAACATGTTATCTACTCCCGCTGCCTGGACATCCTCTCTGCCAATTCCTCCCTGGACCCTCTCCAATCTGGCTTCCACCTCCTTCACTCCACGGAAACTGCCCTTGCCAAGATCACCAATGATCTACTTGTCGCTAAATCTAGGCGCCTCTACTCCATTCTTGTCCCCCTTGACCTCTCTGCTGCCTTCGACACTGTCGACCACTCATTCCTACTGGACTCGCTTCGCTCCTTGGGCTTCTGTGGCTCTGTCCTTGACTGGTTCTCCTCCTGCCTCTCTGACCGCTCCTTTAATGTATCTCTTCCCAATTCCAGCTCCTCCTCCCTCCCCTTTCAGCTGGGGTTCCCCAAGGCTCTGTCCTTGGCCCTCTCCTCTTCTCTATCTACACCCTGTCCCTTGGCAAACTCGTTGCCTCCCACAGCTTCCAATATCGTCTCTACGCTGACGACACTCAGCTCTACCTCTCTACCCCCTCTCTCTCCCCTTCTGACTACTCACGCCTCATCAACTGTCTCACTGACATCTCCGCCTGGATGTCCCAACTCCAACTCAAGCTCAACATGGCCAACACTGAACTCCTTATTTTTCCTCCCTCCTCTTCCTCTCCCGCTTCCCTATCCATCCGCATCGATGGAGCCACCAGCCATCCTGTTCCCCAAGCCTGTAGCTTGGGCTTCATCTTTGATACTCATATTTCCTTTAAGTCTTACATTGACTCTGTTGCCAAGTCCTGCCACATCGCCTTCCGTAATATCGCTCGGATCGGCCCCTTTCTCTCTATCTCCTCTGCCAAAACCCTTGTTCATGCCATGGTCATTTCTCACTCTCCTCCGTCTCCTATGCTCCCCTAACAGCCTTCGTCCTTTCTCCCTTGCTGCTCCCATGCCTGGAACTTCCTCCCTACCCACATCCGCCTCGCCTCCTCCCTCCGCACCTTCAAATCACTTCTCAAGACCCACTTCTTCCATGCCGCCTTTCCCAATGCCTGCTAGTTGTTTCCCCTAATACTTACGGTCTGCCCTCCTCTGCAGACTCCTGCCTAACTGTAACCAAGCGAAGCACGCGCACCTGAGACTTCGCAGCCGCTTGTATGTTTGTTTGCTTCTCCCTTGTCTTCCCTTTGTCCCCTCTTCTTGTCGCCCCCTCGTCTTTTTAGATTGTAAGCCGTAGACAGGGACCACGTCTTTATCTTTGTTCTGTAAAGCACCAGGTACATGGCTGGTGCTATACAAATGTTTATAGTAATAATAATAATAATAATAATAATAATATTGGCCACTGCCAGAGACAGGATAGATGGATTCTTGGAATGACTCACTATGGTACTTTTTATGTTCTTAGAAACACATACTTATTTCTTGCAAAGATGCATAGGAGGAGGTATTTAAGATCATGAATTAGGAAACTGTATTTCTATTAATTTCAATTCCTCTCTAGTATTTTATACATAAAGTTCATGTTGTTAAGGGAGGAATTAGTAGGATGTGTTACAGCTCCTAGTTTGCTCTTCAGCAGCTAATCCTAGTTGGGTCACTAAATATTTGTGTGGTGTAATGACTAGGTGCGCAGTACTTGGACCGGGAGGTAGGGGGACACTGGTTCAAGTTTCGCCTTAGCCAGAAACTCACTGGGTGATCTTGGGCCACTCATATTATTCTCTCAGTCTAGCCTACCTCACAGGTCTGTTTTGAGGATTTAAAAAGTTGTGAATTAGTTCTTTGTGAAGCGCTCTAAGTGTCATGACAGGAGGGGCGTCGTTATTATTATTATAAAATAGGGCTAATAGGTAATAAGCATAATTTAAGGATTTCCAGAGCTTGAGCTCTGATATGTCTGTGTAAGTGTATAGACAATTTTTTATGAATTCTCAGGCCTAGTTCCAGAATTTTCAAACAAGTTTGCCTGTCAGAGCATTATACGTTTAGCATGCCAATTGAATACTGATCGATATGTTTAAATGTGGAAGGCTTTGTGGTCATGTCTTGCTGGTCTTGAAATTGCCCAGTGTATATAGTGGATTCTGTTCAATAGTTAATTAGTGCATGCCAGGAAAAATGGAAAATAATCCTTATTCTGAGGTATATGCCCTCTTCTTGATGTGTACATATAACTCATGCCATTTCTATGCACATATGAAGTTGAGTTAATTCTTAATGAGTTCAGTTGTGTTACCATATTCAGAGTTTTCATTAATATCAAAAACATATATTCTGTATCTTATGCAGGAACACCAGATGCATTTTCCCAACTGCTTACCTGCCCATACTGTGATAGAGGGTACAAACGCTTTACCTCTCTGAAGGAACACATTAAATACCGCCATGAAAAAAATGAGGATAACTTTAGTTGCTCCTTATGCAGTTACACGTTTGCATATAGAACACAGCTTGAACGCCACATGACATCACATAAATCAGGAAGAGATCAAGTAAGTGACAGTTTCATTAATTGCATATCATTATAATATGTTACATTAATATTTGTTGCCTTCAACCACCTTAGAAGGGTAACTATCTAAAATAATTGCTTTTCTTGAAGTGCTTAATTATCTTTATGTATAAAGTGTATGATCATGCATATTTGTACGAATTGGCTAATGATGTCTGACTCTTGTTGATTATACCAGACTTAATGTGATGTGATGTCAAATTTTGGGGTTAGCTCATCATATTTCTTCTATAACTTTAAATATTCAGTTGTTCACTTTTCTTGTTGCAGGAAAAATGATTGTGCTGATTAATTTGGTTGTATTGTCAATAGGTCCTTTTTGAGCATTTGAATAATACAAAAAATGTTTGTACATAGACTAAAATATTGTAATACTAGATAAATCTATAAAAGGGCTCACTATCATTTTAAACGTTTCTATTTGTGACCATTCGCCACAAAGAGTCTGAGGCTGCTTGCACACGAGATGAGACTGGGAGGGACTGGCGCAAGCCAAAATCGCATCAGGGGGAATTGCGGGAAGCTCCATTTGTGTGTGCGGTAATCCTCAAGTGAAATCGCACCAGAAACGGGCGAAAACCCCACGCACATCAGCGGAGCTTCCTGCGATTCCCCCTGGTGTGATTTCGGCTCACGCCAGTGGCTCCTCCCTCTCGTCTCATATGCAAGCAGCCTGAATCATAACTCTTTAAGAGTGAGCCAAGCAAGTTGAACCAAAAGAAAGCCAAACTGGTTTTTTGAAATGGTTAGTTCTTTGAAGTAGTCCCAGTGGTCACAGTCACTTTGATTAGCAGTCACTTATTGCTGCAGTTTGCATGTGTGTGCCTGCATGCCCTTATTACATTGCTGCAGTGAACAGGCTTGCTCAGAATCAGAAATAAGCCATATATAAAGTATTGCTTTTAAAAGACATTGATACTAGTACGTTGCGTAAGTATCTACCTAGCTCTATAACAGGGTTGGGGAACCTCAGCCAAGGGTGCCAAATGCATAATCCTGGCCCCCAGATTCAGTTCTGACCCCCTAGCACTGAAAAACTGAGTTCAGGATAAGAGAGGCGAGATGCGCACATGCGCATAAGGACAGGAGACAGATCTGTGGCACAGATTCTCTTTCTGGGCGCACCCATTAAGCAGACCCCCATTCCCAATTTCTATCAGAGTGGCCCCTCAGAGGGGAAAGTTTCCCCAACCCTACTTTATGACATGACCTTGGGTCCCCTCAAATCACAGGCCTGTTGCTTGCTACTATGAAAAAAACATTAAACACAGGCTTACATGCAAAAGACAGCTTTCTTTAGAGTGTTTGTGGTTAGGGGTGTGCACCAGGGGCTCATGTCATTTTTGTTATTTAAATCTGTTGTTTTGGTTTTCAATAATCGAATTGTCGTTTTTGTTTTTGCTTTCGTTTTTCATTGGTTTCAATAGAAAACACATTTTTGGCTGTAACATTTTTGTTTTTCACTATATGTGTCTGACACTTGGGATGCATATACCTCCAATGGAAGGCTTTATGTGTACCAAATTACAAAAAGATTGAATAAAGAAATCTAATTTTAGAAGCTGTTGAATTATTTTATTTTGCAAAAATCTTCATATACATTCTTAGCTGTAACGTCATTGTCTCACATCTAATGTAGATGAAGCGTGGCAAGTTTACACCCCTTCCCATATTTACTATCTTTTCTAACTTTCAGAAGGATTGGATAAAGGGTCCTGGTGGTATAAGCAATTAACATATAAATGTATGTCTGACTATAACATCTTTGTAGTCCAAGCAGTGTACATGAAAATTGGCAGAGCTGTATATCACACTTTATAACATCTTTCTGACATTTCGCAGAGATGATCATGAAAGGGTCCCAATTTTATATGCCTGCACAGCATATGCAGAGAAGGAGCCTATGCCAGGGATTCTCTTACATGTCACTGTGGTATAAGATCGGTTTGTGATGGCAATTGGCCAGCAGAAAGGTCAACCAAATATCCTCATTCTGTGCTGTGACCATCCCAACATCTCTCCCCCACTTGTTACTGGGAAGTCAGAAACATCTGTTTAGGAAAGAGTCAATAGAGATTCTCTTATGTCCTCTGTCACAGTGCTGCAGGATGTGATTGTGATTATAATTGGCCAGCCTGGATGTGTAAACTATGTCTCCTGATTGTTGGGATGCTATCCCCAAGTCCCATTTATGTCCCTTATTTGCACCTCAGGGCCACCCCCTATGCCCACCTCAAAGCCACTACCAATTGGTCCTGTAAAGCTAGAAGC
>QEPC01001257.1:1375247-1403814 GCA_003113815.1 Sphenodon punctatus
CCCCCCCCCCCCCCCCCAATCCCCTGGATCAGCATCAGGAGCCAGGTGCTCACTCTCCCCGGTGCCACAGTGGCTACGCCTCTGGCTGCAATGCTGTGAGAATCACAAAACTGCCACACTTAAGGGAAAGGGGAAACTGTGGCAAACCTGCCACTTCCGCGTGAAATCTACAGTGGTGAAAAGACCGCAGCAGCAACCGCGGAAAGCTGTGAGTGCAGGGCGCAAAAATCGCTCCCTTCCTAACCGTGCTTCTTGGTGCGGAAGAACACTTTCCGCTGGTAAATGCTACCGCAGTGCTATGACGTTTCAGCCCTAGGCAGGAGTGTTAAGCTTGTGGAGGGACATACTATTCACAGGTTACATGCAAATTGGATTGAAAATAAAGATGTTGTAGCCATGAATGTGTGTGGAGTTTTTCTTAAAATCACAACATTCAATTGCTTCTAAAATCGGCTACCTTTATCTAATCATTTTGAAAAATGGTACACATAGTGCCCTCCGTGGGAGTATAATCTCCCCAAGTTTCATCAGAATCAAAGAAGAAACAAAAAAGTTATAGCCGGAAATACGTTTTTCAGTGTTTTCCCTTTATTTCAAAATCAAAATGTCGTTTTCGTTTCTATTTTTGTTATTTGTCATTTTTGTTATTGCAATAACGATAATGAAAATGACAATTTCCATTATTATTGTAATAACGAAAACGACGTGCACACCACTATTTGTGGTACCAGTTGGCCTTTGTCTAGGTTCATACCATACTGCAGTGGTTTGGATCTTTTCATAAGTGGAATGTTTCTGTGACCTGTGTCTACATTAGGATTGGTCTTTCAGATGCAAATTCATATTGGTTTATTTTTGTTTTGTTTTTCCAAATTTATTGGATTTAAATGCAGAATTGTATTACAGATCCATATTTAAATCAATTTTTTTTAAAAACAATTTAATTTTTTTTTTAAATTACTGTGCATGCACAAGTGGCCACTGAACCGTTCTTCACACGCATGTGCAAACTTTTCTAAAATGGAAAACCTGTTGGAAAAGAACAGCCAGTCTTTTGGAAAAGAACAGCCATGTGCAAAATGGCCATTGAGCATGTGCAGTCTGGCTGACCTTTTCCAAAATGGTGGTGACACTGCTGCCACCATTTTAGAAAAGGTGCACATGCACACAACACTCGGTGGCCATTTTGTGCATGCGTAGTAATTTTAAATATAAAAAATGATTTTAAAATGTAAATTACTGGACATGTGCAAAATGACTGTTCTGCGCATGTGTGCCCTTTTCCAAAATGGCCATGCACATGTGCAGAACGCCTGCCCTTTTCTAAAATGGCAGCAATAACACCACCATTTGGAAAAGGGCATGCATGCATAGAATGGCCCAGCATCCATTTGCGCATGTACATAAAAAAAAATTATTTTTTAGCTAAAACAGGCTTCTTGTCATGCTGGTTTGGTTCAGTATGGATTAATCTGTAATGGCCCATTCTGTGCAGTAACAGATTTCATCCGAATCTGAATTCTCACCCCTAGTCTACATAGACTGCATTATGCATGAGCTAATACATAGAATTCCTTGCTATTGGGCATTATTACTTGTCTCTTTATATGGACTCGTTGTGGGCTCTGTTGTCTGCTTGAGCAAGCCTAGTGCTTCTCTAAAAAAAATTAAAAATTAAACTAGTTTCTTTTGTCATCAAAAAAGATGGTGAAGAATCATTGGAATCAAAGCCCTGTCTTCTTTGTTCAAGCCTAAATTCCTCCTACGTTTGGGTAGTTTTAGAAATACAGCATTGGGGTGAGTCAAGCTTAATGCACTAAAGTGAATATAAAGCACCTCTTTAGTTGAGGACTCTGAAGAGCAGTTATCAGACTTTACCTTCATCCTACTGTTTTCTCAGTGCACCAGGTAACTGATGTCTCTGCTTCTGCAGATATCACCGACTGCTAGGATTTAGTCCATTAGCTCAAGCATTTGTACAATAAACCTGGTCAAGTTACTTGTCCTTAGAGCTGGGTAAATAAGTGAGGTATTATGTGCAACCACTTCTCCAACTAAAAATAGAACTTTATTTTGATCACACTTGAACCTATGTTTCTTTGCTTTTCAAAATTATAATGATAGAATTAAGTTTGGTTCATATGCATATTCGCCAATGGTAAATTTTAGGAATAAAGCAAAACAATTTTTTTCACTTAAATGATTTTTTAAAAATTAATGGAGTGACATTTTCTAGCATTTACTGGATATCTGAACATCATTGGATTCCTGAATGCACAGCCACTTCTTATTCTCAAACCATTTCTTCCTCTACTGTCTTGTCCGCTTCACTGAAGCAGCCCCTTACCTAGTGCCTGTATTTGGGGTTCCTGCTGTTTTCATTTTCAGGAAAGGAGGAAGCATGGTGATATTTTCTTTGCCAGCACAAGATCACCATCATTAACATTCCAGCTGACCTCAGTGAACCAACGGCTGTTCTCTTTCTTGCTTCTGTTTAGATGTCTTTTGTTACTCCTGTACAACTGACCTCAAGGAACAACTGTAATGTATGATCTTGGCAGAGCTGTTAACTTGGAAGATTGCCAAGTTCATCTCTTGCTTTCTAGTAGAAGTCTCAAGTCATCTCTTGCTTTCTAGTAGAAGTAATGATTTGGCAATCTAGTCATAGAATTTTTTTAATCATTTCCTGGCCTATAACTTTTTTGTAACTACTTCTGGGTAAATTATCTTTGGTGCAAAAAGCTTGTTAGAAGTTGGTGTATAAAAATTTTGTTGTCCTACTCATAGTCATTGGGTGTTAATAGACGTGACAGCAGAGCACCACTGTCACAACCCAACCCGGGTCGGGAACCTATTGCCAACATGATCCCAACCAGGTCAGGCCACCAGCCAACAAATGTGCTGGCAGTTGGGCTGCCAGGGAGGGCAGGGAGTCGCACAAAGTGTGGCCATCTCGCCGCAACCCCATGCTGCACCCAGTGCCCTGCCACCTGCCATAACGGGTATAGAGGCAGGCCATGGCAGACCTGATCCAGGCTGGGTCACAGCAGGCCATAACAAATGTGTTAGCCTGCCAGATGGATGGTAGCCCAGACTGTGACCCTGGAGGTCTTTGATTGATTTTGATTTTGATTTTATTTGTTAGCCTTTTTTAGGCCATAACAATATAGCAAAATAACACTGATAATAATAAGATAATAAAACATACAATACAATAAGATATACAATTATCCTAGTCCCGTCACATTATAATAAATATAAAAATAGCAACTTCATATCCACGGGAGGTTGACTATACATCCCCCCAACCTTATTTTTTTCATCCAACCTGTCCCCTTCTTAATTCTTTGCCAGGAAACACAATTCTTTGCCAGGGAACACAGTTTATCACTCTACAAGGAAGGGCCTAAAATAAGGCCCTTCCTAACATCCTGCGGGGACATGGTGACTGGCCCTCCAAACATTAAACAGAACACCCTCCCTATGGTCTGCATCATATACAGTACCTTTATAACGGGACGATCTTACAATCCGTTCCAAAATATGAGATTTAACAACAAAAAACAAGGTCTTTGGGATTGCAGCCCAGGCTCACCACTGACATGCCCAAAAGCAATCCCAGGTGAACATCTGGTGGTGCACGTGCCGGTGGTTAGTGGGCCAAAGCAAGCCAGCATCATGTTTGTTAACACCCTCTTATACCAATAATGTGTTGCAATATGCAAATAAAGGTATATTTGAAACTCATGAATTTGCCAAGTTTTTCTTGTTACTCATGGTATCACTATATTATGACTCTGATGATAGCCTACTTTTGCCAATGTATAAAAAAGGCTCACAGTGGTGCGCTCAGATGTATTAGAGGTTTGCACAACCTTCATTGTTTGTTGTAGCAAATTTAACACTACCTTATAATTAGCCAATTAAATAACCATTTATTAAAGAATAACAACCAGGTAATCGCTCTTTCTCCACATTACTAGTTTTAGGACATGGAAACACATAGCATTAGTTAACAGGTGTCAGGCATGTCACCTGTCATGTCTGAAATGTGCATTGTTATGCTATTGGATACATAATATTTGATACTAGCATTCATGGCTGGCCAGAGTTAGGCTGTCACAATCTCTGTTCTTACACTTTCAGTACTGAGATAAGTGTGGATTCTTAGCTTTCTGTAAATGCAGTTTGATTGAAAGAGGCTGAACTGTTCATAACTCTACAATATTAAAAAGAATAACAGTTATGTAAAGAAATATTTATTTTAATGCTGCAGCAACTTATCTCATGGACCTATCCCTTGGGCAGCGGCCAAAGGGCAATGCAAAAGGGTGCTGGCCTGGGTAGGGGCCATGTCATGTACCACCTGCTCCTGTGACATTCTTCTATATCATTCACTGCAGCACCCATCCATCAATCCTGCCTGCCTGCGGTAAATACCTGGTCTGCTTCCATGTACCTCTCTTCCCTTCTACTCCTTATCTCCTAACCGTCTCTCCCAACTCCCCTCTTAAAGCAACCTACCTCCTTCCTATCAACCCACACCTACTTCCCACTCCCGTCACCGCCCCCTCTCCCCAAACCAATCCCCATCCCCTTTCTTCCCCTACCTCGGCTGCCTTTCTCTTGTGCCCTATGGAACTGCCACTCTTCCACCCGGAAAGCACAATTCATCCGTGTTCTTTTCTTCTCCAATTCCCTTCAGACCCTTGCCCTTACTGAAACCTAGATTCCCATGTAGCATTGCCATCCTGCTGTCCTTTCCCTTGGCGGTCTCACCTTCACCCACTTGCCATGCTCTGAAGGCAATGGTGTTGGCTGCTCCTTGCTGAATCTTGCCAGTTCCAACCCCTTGCCAGTTCCTCCCTCTTGCTCCTTCTCTTCCTTTGAGGCCCATTGTGTTCGCCTCTACTCCCCTTGCCACTTCTGTGTTGCTGTCATCTACCACCCCACAGACTCTCACTCCTTTTGTCTCTCTGACTTTGGTGCATGGCTTGCTTTCTCCTTTCTGATGACAATATTCTCACCCTCATTCTTGGGAACTTCAGTATCCATCTGGACTCTCCCTCTGACTCTGCTGCTGCTTCCTCTCACAGACCTCTTCTCTTGATCTTCGCCTGTGGACTGACTGCGTGACGCATCGTGACGGCCACTCCCTTGACCTAGTCTTATCAAAAAACTGTTCTCTCACAAATCTCTCCTTTTACTCCCTTCTGGCTTCTGATCATCACCTCGCTTCATTCAGTCTCTCCCATTTGCCTTCTCCCACTTCCCCCAACCTCTTGCTCTTTCCTTGACCTTCAATCCATTGACCCTTCTTTTCTCTTCCCCATCTCTCATCTCTCTCCTCTACCACCTGCCCAGACTCTGCTGTCTCCACCTTCAACTCATCCCTTTCTTCCTTCTTTGACTCCCTTGCTCCCCTCTTGTGCTGTCCAATCCATCACATAAACTCCTGTCCTTGGCTCACCCCTACCATCTGTCACCTCCGATCCTGCTCTCAAACTGCTGAGCACCTCTGGCAGTAGTCTCATGAGTTCGCTGACTTCCTCTACTTTAAGTTTGCTCTTTCTGCATTGAGCAATGCCCTTTTCCTGGCCAAAGACTGCTATTACTCTACGTTAATCAAATCTCACTCCCGCAACCCCTGCCATCTCTTCTCAACATTTGCTTCCCTCCTGAAGCCTCCCTGTCCTCCTTCCTTCCTCTCTCTCTGCACAGGATCTTCTCTCCTTCTTCAACAAGATTGATATACTCCATCTTGCTATTTCTTCTCAACCCTCTCCCTCCCCTATTTCCTTCCTGCTATTCCCCCTCCTGCCTCGCCTTCTTCCCAGCTTCTCTTGATGAGGTCACATCCTTCCTCTCTTCATCCAATCCTCTCCACTTGCCCCCTTGATCCCATCCCCACTCGCCTCCGAACAGCAATTTCCTTCTCTGCTGCACATCATCACTCTCTCTCTCTCTCCTGGGTCATTTCCACTGGCTTTCAAACACGCCACTGTCTCCTCTATCCTTAAGACGGCCACTCTTGACCCCTCCAACCCTTCCAGCTATTGCCCCATTTCGCTACTACCCTTTGCTTCCAAGCTCCTAGAGCGGGCTGTCTATTATTATTATTTTTATTTGTTTAAATTTTTATCCTGCCCTTCCTCAGCGTGACTTACAATGTTTTGTGGGGAAGATGAAGAGTTTGGTCTTGGCCATATTAAGCATGAGAAGGTCTACACACACTGTCTTGATTTTGTTTCTTCAAATTCCTCCCTTGGCCCCCTTCAATAGGGCTTCTGCCTTCTCCATTCGACTGAGACTGCCCTTGCCAAAATCACCAATGACCTTCTCTTAGCGAAGTCTAAGGGCCTCTACTCCATTCTTGTCCTCCTCAATCTCTCTGCTGCATTTGACACTGTCGACCATGGCTGCCTCCTGGATTCCCTATGCTCCCTTGGTTTCCAGGACTTTGTTCTTGACTGGTTCTTTTCGTATCTCTCGAACTGCTCCTTCAACATTTCTCTTCCTGACACCTCCTCTACATCACTTCCCCTCTCTGTGGGAATTCCCCAAGGCTCTGTCCTGGGCCCTCTTCTCCCTTTACAATCTTTCTCTTGGTAAATTCATTGAAACCCACGGCTTCCAGTATCACCTGTATGCTGATGACATGCAACTCTCTCTCTCTCCACTCCCATGCTCTCCTCCTCCATCCTGTCTTGCATCACTGACTGTCTAAGACATCTCTGCCTGGATGTCTTGCCACCAACTCAAACTTAATATAGGCAAGACCGAATTCCTCATCTTTTCCCCAAAACGTTCCCCTCCTACTTCCCTCTCAATTTCAGTTAAAGGAGTCACCATCCAGCCGGTCTGTCAGGCGCATAGCCTTGGATTAACCTTTGACTCCTTCCTCTCCTTTATGCCGCAGATCCAGGCTGTTGCTAAATCCTGTCGCTTTGCTCTGTATAATATTGCTAAAATCTGACCCTACCTTACTGGTACCACTGCAAAAAACCCAGTCCATGTTCTAGTCATCTCTCACCTTGACTACTGCAACTTCCTCCTTACTGGTCTCCCCTGCTCTGATCTCATCCACCTTATCTCCGTTCAGCGCTCTGCTGCCAAAGCCATCCACCTTACCCCTCGCTTTGACCATGTTCAGCACCTCCTACGCTTGGTCCCGCTACATGAACGCATTCAGCACAAGCTTCTTGTCTTCACATTCAAGGCTCTTCATGGCTTTGCTCCCTTATATCTCTTCAATCATATATATTGCCACACTTCTGCCCAGGAGCTTTGCTCCTCCTCTGTCCCCACCCTTGCCTGCTCGCTACCACCTTGCTCCTTTAAATGTCTTTGCCCCTTCTCTCTTGCTGTCCCTCATCCTGGAGCTCCCTCCCTGGATGTGTTCACTCTGCTCCCTCCCTCCCAATTTTCAAATCCCTCCTGAAAACCGACCTCTCCCATCAGGCCTTCCCTAGCTCATTGTCGTGAGTGAAATTGCATCCGGATCCCCCTCACTCAGAATCTAGTTCCCTGTAACTAAGTGAAGCACGTGCACCTGCAACTTCTCAACCTCATGAATGTATCCTTGTCTCCCCCAGTGTTCAACTCTTCCTTGTCTCCCCCTCCCTTATCTCTTAGATTGTAAGCCCCTGGGGGTAGGGACCTGTCTATAACTATTGATTGTACAGCACCAGGTACACTGCTGGCCCTATATTATTATTGTTGTTATTATTATTATTATTATTATTATTGTAAATAGTTTTCCCCCCTAAACTGTACAACTACTGTGAGACTTAATCAGAATAACAGTATATTTTGTAGTCTAAATCTTGTATTGTTTGGCAATGACCTTTGGTTACGCTTTAATAAATTGATTGATTGATTGATTGATTGATTGATTGATTGAATAAGCAAATCAGTTGTGTTGCTGTTAAAACCTGCTTTCTTATCAAAACACAAAACTTCAGTTATCTTTCAGATTCAGCTTTTTTTTATTTTCATCCCTTCATGATGAAGCTGAGGTTTCTTCAGAACTGACCTCCTGTTCAGGTCATTTTAGTAGGAACGGAGGAAAAATTAATGGTTACAAAAATGTGGACCACCCTATAGTGATTCTTAATTAACTGCTGTTTCAAAAATTGGTCTTTTTTAAAGGAATGTTTTCTTCCCCTTCCTTTCAAGGATCTGAGATTTCATGCTGGTCATTTAGATAATTTTGTACCAGCTAATTAGAATTTCTTTCCTGCAGATAAGTAATAATTCTGTAAATAGAATGAACAAAATGATGTAGCTATGTCATTGTGTTTTATTTGTCTAGCTTCAGGCAAGGCAGAATTGTGCTGGGTTACTAGTTGGTATGTCCAGGTTCATTGTGACATTATCTCAAAGACTAATTTTTTCCACAGTATTAATGTTTTTCAAATAAACTGCTGTCACTCTTTCATAATTATGCACTGTCAGGGACGTAGTAGAAGGAAAACACGTACATAGTTTGAAGGCATTTGCTTAGATTTTCAACAAGAAAAATCACTGTCCTGTAATTCTGCTTTTCATAGCACAAGATTGGCCAAACTTCCCAAGGTTTAAAGGTTTTTTAGATGTTCATTTCAATTCAATTCAGTTTATTAAATAAATAATTGCCCCAACTTAAAAAGTTATTGGCAATAACATCAAAACAACCACCTTGCACGAAGTACAGAGTACAAGGTAAATATAAAATAAATAAAATTACAAAGTTCGAAATAACATTGTATCGCCCGCTTTCAAAGTCCTTACAATATACTCAACAACACTCCTATAGTTTCAGTTGCTCACAGTTAACCACCTATAAATGCAGAGAAGTGCTGAGTAATATCACTTCCTCAAACACTCGGCACCTCCTCCAACATCCTATTGATCGGACAACCTCTGCAGCGATCATTCATTACTACATTCCCAAAAGCGGCCATAGCTCGAGTTAAATCTGAATCTCTGTTTAGATGTTAAAGGCAGTGCTAATAGGCAGTGGCAGCCCCCCCCNCCCCCCCCCCCCCCCCCCCGCAATATCTCTTCTGGAGCACACTACTACTTTTCATGAGCATCCTGTTACTGCAAGCCAGCTCATGTACAGATGATTTATATTATTTAACTTTCTGTTAGACATAAGTTGAAACAACTTCAAAGACTCCATGGAGTGATTGTCAACTTGAACCCACCAGTGCCATCTTAAGGGATGCCCTCTGGCTGAAGGCCCCCAAGACCCATCAGCAGAGGATACAAACTTGCAGGGACACAAGGTTACAAGAGAACCAACTTTTCGTTCACAATTTGTTTACCTGAAAATGTAGGAAGCAGTCTTTCTAAATTAGTCAAATAGGCATAGTGCTATGTTATGTTGTATGTGTATGTAAAACATCGATGTTTGGACTTACAATAAATTTTTGATACAAAAATGACTAAAAATGTTCTATTTATTTCTCATGATGGAGGCCCCAGTCAACACTGTGCCCAGAGCTTCCAAAATCCTTATGAATGACCAGTGTTCCACATGTGTGTGAACACACTACAAATGAAATGAATGAGCTGTCTGTCCACACAGATCCCCCTTCTTGGTGGGTTTGACCCCAAGTTTTGAAAACTTCACAACACAGTCATTTGGGGGCAGTGCAAGTTCTCTAGGTTCTTTTGTGCTCCAACCTACTGTGAGCTTAAAAGCAGGGTGGGCCCCAACCTAACCTTAGCTGTCCCCCAACTGAAAGGAGTTGGCTCTTCAGGTTCCAGACACTCATCTCTTATAGCCTGTGCCATCAGTACCAAAGATTGTGGCATGCAGAACTATGACAGTCCAGAAATGCAAAAAATATTCCCATGCGTGATGTGCTGAACCTTCTCGGTGCTTGCTTTGCCTGGAAGAAGAACGAATTTTCAACAGATGCAAAGTCAGTAGTGGTTACTCTGAGAGCTGATAAACTCACTGCCCATCTAGTGAAGATGACTTGACAAGTTCACTGACAACTTGACACACAAGCATTATACTCTGTCTTCAAATATCCCTGTCAGTTTTAAGGGACATAACTTGGTGCTGGCCAGCTCTTTTAAAAGGGTGCCTGTTTATGCCAGAAGTTGGGCTTCCTGCCCTCCCAAATCACAGCCAGTTTCTGTATCAAGACCACCAGGCTTTCATGCTTTAGTAACTTAGATAAGCAGTTGCTTCTCAAAGAGCGGCACCCAAGGCTGCAATCTCCTGCAGATATCATGAGGACTCTTGCAGTCAAAGATCATCAGAAAAGTTGAATTTCCAAGAAAGGCCCACAAACTCTATTAGTACGTTAAAATAAAATCCTAACCATTAATCAAAAGATACAGAACATAATGCAGTCATGCCTCTTGGTTCTGCTCAGCTCATTCCTAAAAATTTCCAGACCCACTGAGGACACTAAGGCCTCCAACCATTTCAGTGCATGAAGACCTCCATCCCACAAGCCTCTTGGCTTGCTTGGCACAAATTGTGTCTAGTGCAGAAATTGGCTCTTCCATATTCTCGTCAGGTTGAGTGCAGTTGCCCTAGACTCCCCATCATACACCTGTGTCAGGACGGCTACATTTTACTGAACTGGCACTCAGCTGTCATGCATGTTTCTGATAAAAGACTAGTATTTGTACAATGCTCAAGTCAAGCATGCTATAGAGCTGATGAAGTCCCTCCATCTTGATTCCAGCTGCTCTGCTTGCTTCTTTCTTAGTTCCAGTGCTTGTTGAGCTGTCCTCTGCTATCTCTAATTCCCAAGTCTCCTCTTTAGTATCATCTCTCCAAAAGACATGAATTGAGTAATGTTCCTTTGCCAGTGCTACTATAGTACAGCTATAGTATCACCATGCTGATTATACCTTTCCTGATTATAACTATTGCAGAATGCTAGCTCTCTACTGAATTACTGAGAACATTTCCAGCTTACCTCTCTGATACTGTTCATGCCCGTTTCTCCTTCACCACTTCTTAATCTAGCCCTGTTAATAAAGACTGAGGCTCTCTCATACAGACTGATTTCCGTGTTGGTGCCTGGGAATAGATATTGCCCAGTCTTCTCTTATGGGACTACTTCAGTGCACAGGCTCTTTAAGAAATGTAGTCTTAAGGGATGAAAGGTTTACACATTTAACTACCTGTTTCTGTGAATAGCAAAATACTAGGTTTCACTATCTCGCTATAATTTCTGAAATGTTTTGATTCTCATAGTATTGAAACTGGAGACTTGTCCCCTAGGTTCAAATATTTTTCCCTCCACAATAATGAAGAGAAAAATCAGTTCCGCTGCATCATTGTAGACAACGTTTATTAGATGCTGCAGGCACATCATCACATGTTTTTATATCTGCTGTCACATTTCAGCGGATGTCCCTGTTTCAAGCAGTTGAATTTCTAATTGCCCAAGAACAGTTCAGCATCTTCTCTTGACTGGTACATTCTTCCATCCTAGCACGACACCATTGGTAATCTGAAAGACTCAAAGACAGGCCTTCAGACACTGAATCTGTATTTCACAACCCCTCAGAAGTCAGCACAGACAACATAGCATATCTTGCCACAATTCCAGAAAACACAAGTGTGATGCTTTCATTGGGCCAGTAGCTTCACATACACAGGCTTATAACAGTATTCCTGTGCAGTTTAAGGCACTTTCAGATGTGTAAGAGGTGCGTGGCTCCAGTAATGCCCTGTTTAAAACCATTTGCATTACACCTGACACCAGTCATTACACATTGTCATGTCTTTCTATGCTGCTTCTGTGTCCTGAAACCTTCTAACCTCATTGTCACTTTTATGGATTAATTCAGTACAGTCTCACATTAGTCTCATACACGTACCTTATCTTATACAGGTTTCTATGCAGCTGTGTATGGTACTGCAGAGTAACCATGTTTATCTGAGATCATTATCTTATGTGTGCCCCTCCTTGGGTTTTCCTGTTGTGGCTGCACTTATTATTCTCCCCAGAGAGAACTCTTGTAAGGCTGAGTATTTCTGGGATTTAATTGCCTACTAAACAGTATTATCTGATAAACTCACATATCACAGAATAGGTTCACTTATAATGATTTGTGCTCAAAACACTCATCTGCCTTCTACACTAAGGCTACCTTTGCCTGTGACCGGGGAGCTGTCCTGCCGCCCACGTCGCCTGGGTAGGGCTGGGAGCACAACAAACGTATGGGTGGCCAACCTCGCCTTCACCCTGCTCCCTGCCCCTGGACAGCCATGGCAGCCAATGAGGCACAGCATGGCAGCTGGCCATGGTGGGCCTGGGGTGGGTATGCCACACTGTAACAGACGTGCTGGCCTGCTGTGGCCTGCATGGGCGACCCTTAGCCCGGGCTCTGACCTCTGAGATTTGCCGAGGTCACAGCCAGGGTAGCCAGCAACACTCCCCCATGGCAATCCTGGGGCAACATCTGGGGGCACGTGCTTAGAGATGCCGGCAGCTCCCAGGCCACAGCAGGCCAAAGTCACATCTGTTTTTACCCATTTTCTACAAAATGAGTAGAAAATGTTTGTCATCTTTAACAGAACTCTCAGTCTGCTGGCATAATTAATTAAGCTAGACACAGGCGGGCTATGCTTGAGTGTGCAGCCCTCTGTGTTATGGACTAATTTCTCTTGCGTCCACTCTAGATTAGTGGTTGATTTTGCAGGGTATTCTGCTATCCAGATGTCCCGTTCTTTGATATGTGCTCCCTCTTGTTCTTTTCTAGCCCCACTGCTTGGGATTTCTAATAATTGTATCTCTTATTCTCTTTCATGGCTATATATCAATAGTACAGTGGAGTGAAGGGCTAAACCTATATGGAACACTACCTTAATAACTATGAGTAGGTATATTGAACAATGAGAAGGTCAGTGATATTGTAAATTACCTGCCAGAATATAGGGAAACTGACACAGTACCTCCTAAAGATTGTTTATGACCAGTTAGTGCCTTAAGCTAATTTAATATTAGGATTCCTTTTTCACTCAAGAGTTGTCTGCTTACAGTAATGCGGAGATGTTCATGCAGTTTTGGGATACATTCCCAGTTGTTTGAAGCCATAATGGTATATGCCTCATTTGGTTTGGGCTTTTCATGCCCATCTGTTGAGAACAAGTTGTGGCTATAACTCTGCATTCCTAAAGTTACATGCTAATGTTCTGAATCAAGTTGCACTTGCATTAACATGCATTCCTAAAGTTACATGGTAATGCTCTGAATCAAGTTGCACTTGCATTAACAAAGATTGCAATAGAGCCAATTTGTGCTGGAGTTCTTTAAAATGCCTAAGGATTTCCCACATAGTACTAGTGTTTGTATCTCCCAGTTCAGACTGCTTTACTGGTACATCAAAGTATACAAGTTCAAAGGAATTCCTCTGAGTATATTGGGTGAATTGACACTGTTTGGAGTCCTCATTTGCAGATTTCGCTTCCTTCCTTTCAATCTTGCAACTTTGCCCATTTGCTTCCCCTCTCATGACAGTTTGCTATCCCCTTACTGAGACTCAGATCCTTCTGTTTCCTTTTTACCACAAGAATTTGTAACTTCCTTAGTTCTTATGACAGGGTATTGACTTGAGAGGGACATATAACTTTATTTCTGTGTAATTTAAGACACTTTCACATGTCACAATTTCAAGTGATAAGCCCCACCAAAACCTATACAAAAATCCATGATGGGATTACCACATGGTGCTTATTTGTGACATTTGTACATTTCTATCACATAGCAACTTAGTGTGATTCGCAGTAGATCCAGCACATGGTAGAAGCACACACGCCACAAATGAGTGGTATCTGGGAATTCAGCACAGATTTTCTGCAACTTTGTGACAGGTTTTTCTATGTGAAATCAGGATGATTTAAAGTACCCTAAATTGCACAGGAATAAGGTTATATACCACTCTCAATACCCTGACATAAGAAGTGCAGTGCCATACTTGGATAAGATCAGTGGTCCATCTAGTAGCCAAGTGCGGGATGCTTCCAGTGGCAAGTAGTGAATGCTTCAGAGAAAATGTATAAGAACAGGGCAGTTAAGGAGTGAGCTATCCACTATTTCTCATTCCCAGCTTCCAACATTCATAGATTTAGGGGCACCCTGAGCAGGAGGTAGCACCTCCTGACCATCTTGACTGATAGCCATTGATGGATTTGTTGTCTGTTACATTCTCTAATCTTTTTTGAACAGTTATACTATGGGCTTTCACAATGTCCTACAACAATGGGTTCCACAGATTAATTGTTTATTGTGGGGAAAGTTCCTTTTGTTTTTTAACCTACCAATTTGTCTTTTTGACCTCTGTAGTGTATTGAGTTGATGTTTTTAGAGAACTATCCACAATGATTTTGGGATTTGTTTTCCTAATAGGTTACAACCATATTGGAACCCAACATTGTGTATGTGTAGTTACATTTATTTTTTCCAATGTGCTTCATCCTTGTTTGTGAGGGAGAACCTCTAAACCTATACCTATACCTAGTCATCATTACTACACATGTATACCAACAGTAGTGTTTCATTTCTCTCACAGTCCCACAATGGCCAATGTGGTACACTTCCAATCAGGGCCGGCCCAAGGGTTTGAGGGGCCATGTGCCAAGCCTTGCTGCAGGGCCCCAAAGGCTTGCTGGTCTGCTGGCGGCTTTGCCACTGGCGGGTTGGCAGAACTTTATGGCTGGAAGAACTCTAGGAAGGGGCTTGTTCATTGTAGGCGGAGCCGCCAAAAATCCACCAACAAAGAGTTTTCATCATTAAGATGTGATGGACAGAACATTAGTTTACACTGGGAACTCCTTGCTGCTGAGTAAAACCAAACTTGGAGACTGAGAGAACCCTCCTAATAGCATCTCATCCAGTAAGTGGATGGGACTCCAGTACAACAACTTGCTCTCTCGCCGTTATTGGTAGTGCCATAGCAGGATAAAAAAATCCTGCTCACATATTGAAAACATACAAAACCTCTGGGCCACGCTGCATGCTAGTAACAATACTTGATCGCACAAGCATGTTCATATTTAGTAAAAATAGCATGTGAGGAGCCACTCGAAGAAGAACAGAAGGTGGCTACCTTGTAAATAAGGTTTTTTGAGATGGCTCCAAACATTCTCATAAATACCCACCCTTCCAGCCTCGCATAGAATTTTTTCCTTCTATTTCTAGAAAGGGTTGGAAGGAACTGTCATTCTGAGGGGGAGCGCACTTTTTATATTACAGGAGCTTGAGACCATCATGTGGCTATTATTTGAACAGGGTGAGCATGCACAACCCAGTTGTGAGAATGTTAGGTGCCATCTCGAAAAACCTTCTTTACAAGGCTACAACCTTCTGATCGGCACATGGGGAGGAGCTGTTTGTAAACAAACAGCTTTATCTCCCAGTCCAATTGCTGCTGCAGCGTGAGCCCGACAGCGAAGGCGGTGGAGGGGAGGAGGGGACATGTGTCAGCCGGCAGGGGGGACCCAGGGCAGGGTGGGGGGGGGAAACCAAACCAGGACAGTTGGCCGCCGGGGCTTTGCTACCAATAGGGGTGGGGGTGGGGAATTTAAACTGTGGGGTCCGATTCCATCTGCTTCAGAAAGAAGGGACTTGCTGCATGTATGTTGGAGGAAACTCAATCCCTGCTTCAGAAGTCCCTTCTGAAGCAGTATTCTTGCCTGTTGCTGTGCGTGCGTGCGTGCGTGCGTGCGCGTGCGCATTCGCACGCGCGTTGGGGGGTAATTTCAAGGCCCATGAATCACCAGACTCACAGTTACATCTCACGATTGAAAAAGCACCCCATTTCCAGCATTGCGAACACAGCTAAATCTCGCCAGATGCACAGTTACAGGGGGCAGGGTGGGAGACCCTCGGGACGTGGGAGGATTCTTGGGGGATGGGAATGGGATGGGGGGACCCTCAGAGGGGTGGGGGGACCCTCGGGGGGGCCCTTGGAGGTGGGAGCGGCGTGGGGGGGCCCTTGGAGGTGGGAGCAGGATGGGGGGACCGTTGGAGGTGGGAGGGAGGTGGGGGGACCCTTGGGGGTGGGAGCAGGGTGGGGGGGATCACTTACCTGGCTGCTGCTCCGGCGGTCCTCAACGGCCTGGGCTGCAGGCAGAGGTGGGGGGGAGAGCAGCAGAGGCAGGGAAGCGGCTGAGGCTGGCGGCGTGCTGTTTGAGGCAGAGCTCAACAGTGCGCTGTCAGCCTTGTCCCTAGCATGTGTGGCTGAGGCAGGGAGCAGCGCGCATGCGCACTGCTCCCTGCCTCAGCCGCCCGGCGCAAAGCTTCTCGCCTGGGCGTTTGTATCAAGCGCCCAGGCGAGAAGTTCCATTGCGCCCATTAGGCGCAATGGAAAAGGCTAGTCCCTCCCTCCACAGCACACCCTATGCGTGCTGTGGACTGAGGGGCTCAGCCGCACAAATCGCATTTTCAATAGAAAATGCAGTTTGAGCAGCTGAGCCTTTCTGTCCCTTCCGGGACCCACTCTCAGAGCGGCTCTGAGAGTGTGTCCCGGAAGAAAGATAGAGATCACTGACAGCAGCAGCAGCCTATGAAGTCAGAGGCTGCTGCTGCTGTCAGAAGCGGATGCGCGAGTTTTTTTGTTTATTTTATTTTAAAAGCAGCGGCGGGGTCCCCCACGGCGCAAGGGGGGCACTGCCCCAAACTTCCTGGGGGGCCAGCCGCCCCTGGTACCAGATACAGCTGGCGGAAGGCGGCCTTAGCCACCATCTCTACCTGCCGATCCAGCCAGAGCCCCGAGTCCAACACCACCCCCAGACTCCAAACCTGCTGGGCTACAGGAGGGTGGACCCTCCCCTACCAGGGGAGCCAGTACCTCCCTCGCCCTACCCACCACCATCACCTCCGTCTTATCAGGATTGAGCTTCAGTCTGTTCTGCCACATCCAATCCGTCACAGTGTCCAAACATTGGGAAAGTAATGAGGCAGCAGGACCTGGGTCAGTTGAAAATGGAGGTACAGCTGAGTATTGTCAGCATATTGGTGACATCGCACCCTGAACCCTCTCACGATCTCCCCCAGGGGCTGCATATATACATTAAATAATAGCGGAGACAAGATTTAACCCTTCGGAATGCCACAGGTCAAGGCCCAGGGGCTTGATGTTTCAGCCCCCAACACCACCCGCTGGCTCCTCCCTGAGAGGAATGAGCAGAACCACCCTAGGACAGTCCCGTCCAGACCCCCCAGATCTCACAGCCATCTCAGCAGCAGCCCATGGTCCACGGTGTCAAATGCGGCCGAGAGATCTAGCAGGATCAAGAATGTTGACCATCCTGTGTCCATCTCCCAGTGGAGATCATCCACCAAGGCCACCAACGCCGTTTCCGTACCATAGCTGGGGCAGAACCCAGATTGAAAAGGGTCCAGGAAACCAACGCTGTCCAAATGCGCCTGGAGCTGCAGTGCCACTGCCTGTTCAATAGCCTTCCCTAAAAAGGAAAGATTAGAGATGGGTCAGTAGCTGGTGATTACGTCCACATCCAAAGATGGCTTCTTCAGCAGGGGGCGCACCACTGCCTCCTTGAGACTGGGTGACAATCTCCCCTACCGAAGGGACGCATTCACTACCCTCGCCAGCACCGTCCCCAAAGTCTTCCTGGAGGATTTCACCAACCAGGACAGGCACAGATCTAGTTCACAACTAGTGGCTCTAACAGACCCCAGGACATTCACTGCATCCACCGGCGTCACTTCCTGAAACTCATCCCAGAAAGATCGACCAGATGGTGCCTCCATAACCTCATGTACCTCGCTTACTGCTTCCAATCCGGTGTCAAAGTTACTCTGGATCTGAGCGATCTTGTCTGCAAAGTAGGTGGCAAACTCCTCACAGTGGGCCTGGGACAAGTCCCCATCCAGGTGGAAGGAGGCTGGACTGACCAGCCTCCACACCACCTGGAACAGCTCCACTGGATGTGACTTTGCAGACGCTATGACGGCAGCAAAGAACTCCTTCTTTGCTGTCCTCACAGCCTCAACATAGGACCACAAGTGGGTCTTATGGAGAAGTCGGTCAGATTCAGAGCATGTCGAACGCCAGCGTCGTTCTAGTCTCCTACCTACTTGTTTCATACACCGCAGCCCCTCAGTAAACCAAGGGGCCCTGCGGGGACAAGACGGAGCGAGAAGATGTCTCAGAGCCACCCTGTCGATGACCTCCCCCAACAAGGTGTTCCAATGCTGGACAAGCTCATCTGCAGAGTGGCCATCTGGGTCTAAGGTTAACTCCCTCAGAGCCTCCCGGAACCGCTCAGGTTCCATCAGCCTCCGAGGGCGGACCAACCTAACTGGTCCATTCCCCTTCTGGAGGAGGTGCGCTGAGAGGCTGGCCTGTAGGAGATAATGATCCGTCCATGACAAGGGCGTGACCCTCACATCCCCCACTAACAGATCACCCGCCTCAAGGCCAGAACAAAAGATCAGGTCAAGAGTACGCTCCCCCCACATGGATCAGGCAGTTGACCACTTGGGACAAGTCCATGGTTGCCATGGTGGCTATGAACTCACGCTCTGCTCCTACAAGGCCGGCGTTGCATTGGGCGTTGAAGTCCCCCAGGACCAAGGTCCTGGAGGAGTTCAGCGCCACCTCCGAGGCTAGAGCGGCAAGGGATGCTGCCGGACAGGAAGGGGCCTGGTATACCAGTAGCACCCCAAGCTTGCTCCCAGCCAAATCAAACACCACATGGAGGGCTTCAATACCTGAAATCTCCTGAACTGGATATCTCCTAACTGACCATCCCTCTCTAAAAATAATAGCTACACCTCCCCCCCGGCCCTCCGTGCGGGGTTGGTGCTGAACAGCATATCCGGCTGGTCCACCATCTTATCCTACCAGACTTCCACTTTCCCAAATCTTATTTAATATACCAGGAATGAAGACAGGGAATTACCTAGTAAGGAGAATAGAGTGAAGAGTGCTGTAAAACTTCTCTGGCCATGTAAAAAAATTTAACTTATCAAATATTCTACTTAAGCAAATCTTAAGGAAATGGACTTGAAGACAGAGAAAACTGATGCTCAGATTACATCAGCTGCAGGTTTCTCTGTCTCCAGTCCCTTTCCCACCTTCTTTCTTTGTATGTAATCCTGTCACTTGCGACTCTGGGAGTCTTTGGTGGGCTGAAGACAGGGAAACCTGGTGTTTACTCCCTCTGCAGTCTGCCTGAGACTCACAGGGACAGAACCAATCGGATTACTTACTTACTTATTCTCTCTCTCTCTCTCTCTCTCTCTCACACACACACACACACACACACACACACACACACACACACACACACACACACACACACACACACGTGAGAATCTGTATATCTGGAGATGGCAAGAACTGATGTTCCCTAACCACCCTCTCCAGAGCCTGCCCACATGGAGACTTGTCCTGCCAAGATATATATTACGGTATTTTAACCTGATGCCAATAAATCATTAATAGACTCTAAGTTCCTGATATTTTTAGTTGAGTTGGTATACTCTATACATCTTAAAAAACTGAGTTATTAGGGTTCATAATTTGATTTATCCAGTTCAAGAAGCAGTACATCTCTACAGACCTGTGGTGGAGGAAAACAAGAATAATTGGACGTATCCAGAAATCCACGTTATGCAAATTCTACTTAAGTGGATTCCACTGTAGGTCTATACGAAAGGCCATGGATGGAAGACAAGAGCTCATTGGAAACATAAAGGAATCCAAGACCAACAGTAAAAGCTAGAAGCATGCAAATGGAAAAATGAAGTTAAATGATTAAAATTTAAACAGGCTTTAAATATGCTTTTATGTTTCTTTGTCTTGATCCTAAATTCTTTGGATGACTTTTACAAACAGAATAAGGGGCTATCTTGCTGAATTTCTCTAGGCATGTAAACTTGCAATATCACCCAGTCCTGAAATTTGGATAGAAGAACTATATTAATCTCTCTTTACTAAACCAGATTTTTTACAGATGATTTCTGTGGCTCATTTTTCTAACCTGATCAGTTTCTTTTTCACAAGTATTCCATATACCTTTCAATCACTTAAGATGATGATTAGTTGCATTACATTTTTAATTTTGTCTCTTTCTGTGTGACTTAATTTTTTTTAGGTTTTTCTAAGGGTGGATGTTCATTTCATCCGTTTCCATTTGTGCATCAAATGATCTCTTCATTCTCTCTTACAGAGGCATGTGACACAGTCTAGTGGTAACCGAAAATTCAAGTGCACTGAATGTGGAAAAGCTTTCAAATACAAACACCACCTTAAGGAGCATCTACGAATCCATAGTGGTAAATATTCCAAGTCTTGCTATAAATGCTAAATATCATCATTACTTGTGTGGAAATTATACTGTATTTATAACCTTTCAATATGCACTCTGTGTCCTTTTCCTTGAGGTATGGTAAATAATATATCACTCCTCCACCTCAGGCAAGAAGAACAAAGTGCAACACAGGAGGATTTCCAAAGGTGGCTTTAAGCGGTCACATTTAAGTAATACTTCTACATGTGTAACGGGGACAATGTATATAGTTGGCCATTCTTGAGCTTAACCATTTTACTTGTATATTATGCCCCTACTCCTGACTGTTTAGATATGAATACTTTTCCAATAGGTTTGTAGAGCATCACACACACTATTGAGACACTATTGTAAACAAATATTTGACAGTAATAATAATTGGATATTAAGACCATCACAGCTGCCCACCTTATCATGGCCTTGGATCCATGTGCTTTACAGGCTGTACGGGCCAGACACACCAAATATTGTCTGAGACATGGAGAGTGTGATATACTGCCATCATGAAATCCTAAAATTGTTTCATTTTATAGGAGCTTGAAAAGTTTATTTTGTTTAAAAACAAACCCTCCGTTATCATTTCAGCTCTCCATATGGTTTTGACTTTCAAGTGTGCTGCTACGCTGAAAACATAATAAAGGGTATCTCTTTATTGCTATCATAGGAGCTCACACCATCATAAGTTTTTGTTTACCCCATTTATTTGGTTTCTTCACTAGGTTTGTCTCCTTTTTCCCCCTTTCTGAATACTGTACATTTGAAACAGTTTTGTTGGTTGAGTGGAGCTATTGGTATCCACAATTATAACTCATCAGTTTATATGGTGATTTATACATTTACACTCTGGATTAGGAAATGCAGGAGTTAGTGATGGTTATATGGAGTCCTGATTCTGTGTTTCCAGAGTGCACACTACTTGCTTTCCTCCCTTGAATTTCAATTTAAAACCAAGCACATACATAACACATACATCTCTCTCTCTCTCTCTCCCTCCGTGTGTGTGTGTGTGTGTGTGTGTATACGTATATATTATGTGTGGGATGGATGATGGAGAGAGATCGTATATATTGTCTAGCTGAATCTGAAGCATGTGTTGCCATAGTCATAGCTGAGACTTTGTAGGACAAAGGTTAATTAGTTTATTAACCTATAAGGAGGTAAATACAGATTTATCAATCACAAAAGGAAGTTTTTGATGAATTCTATTTTATTTTTATTTAGGAGAGAAGCCATATGAATGCCCAAACTGCAAGAAACGTTTTTCCCATTCTGGTTCCTACAGCTCACACATAAGCAGTAAGAAATGTATCAGTTTGATGCCTGTGAATGGCCGAGCACGATCTGGGCTCAAGACATCTCAGTGCTCTTCCCCTTCCCTTTCTGCATCGCCGGGTAGCCCAGCAAGACCACAGCTACGGCAAAAGATAGAAAACAAGCCCTTACAAGAGCAACTTCCTGTTAACCAAATTAAAACTGAACCTGTGGATTATGAATTCAAGCCCATAGTGGTTGCTTCAGGAATCAATTGTTCAACCCCTTTGCAAAATGGGATCTTTAGTGGTGGTAGCCAATTACAGGCAACCAGTTCTCCTCAGGGTGTGGTGCAAGCTGTTGTTTTACCAACAGTTGGACTGGTGTCTCCCATAAGCATCAACTTAAGTGACATTCAAAATGTACTTAAAGTTGCAGTAGATGGTAATGTAATAAGGCAAGTTTTGGAGAACAGTCATGCCAATCTTGCTTCCAAAGAACAAGAAACAATCAACACTGCATCCATACAACAAGCTGGTCATTCTGTCATTTCAGCTATCAGTCTTCCTTTGGTTGATCAAGATGGGACAACCAAAATTATCATCAACTACAGTTTGGAGCAGCCTACCCAATTTCAGGTGGTTCCACAAAATCTGAAAAGAGAAAACCCTGCCCCCACAAACAGTTGCAAAACTGAAAAATTACCAGAAGATCTTACAGTGAAGTCTGAAAAAGATAAGAACTTTGAAGGAGAGCCCAATGATAGCACTTGCCTTCTTTGTGATGACTGCCCAGGAGATCTTAATGCACTTCAAGAATTAAAGCACTATGATCTGAAAACTCCCACTCAGACTCCTCAGCAAAGTGGAGCAGAAGCTGAGAAGTCTGAATCTCCTGTTTCGTCAGACACAGGGGAAGGGAACTTATCTCCTGGTCAACCCCCATTAAAGAACCTTTTATCTCTCCTAAAAGCATATTATGCATTAAATGCACAACCAAGTTCAGAAGAACTCTCAAAAATTGCTGATTCAGTAAATCTGCCATTGGATGTAGTAAAAAAATGGTTTGAAAAAATGCAAGCTGGACAAATTTCTGTACAGTCTTCTGGACCATCTTCCCCTGAACCAGGCAAATTAAGTAATCCTACAGATAATGAAGATCAAGCAGGATCTACAAATGCAAACGAGCCCCATGACAGCACAAGTAGTTCTCAAAGCCCCCTCAAGATAATTAAATCTCACCTTTTATCAGCGGGACCCACTCTGAATGGTTCACGGAGTAGCACATCCTCCCCATCACCACTAAACCTTTCTTCATCTAGAAATTCACAGGGTTATGTGCACACAGCAGAGGGTGCACAAGAAGAGCCACAAGCAGAACCTCTTGACCTTTCACTACCAAAGCAACACGGAGAATTATTGGAAAGATCTACCATAGCTAGTGTTTACCAGAACAGTGTTTATTCTGTCCAAGAAGAACCTTTGAACTTGACTTGTGCAAAAAAAGAACCACAAAAGGACAGCAGTATTACAGACTCTGATCCAGTTGTAAATGTAATCCCACCAAGTGCCAACTCCATTAATATTGCTATACCTACAGTCACTGCCCAGTTACCTACAATTGTTGCCATTACTGACCAGAACAGTGTTCCATGTTTAAGAGCCCTCGCTGCCAATAAGCAAACCATTCTGATCCCACAGGTGGCTTATGCATACTCAACCACAGTTACCCCTGCAGTTCAAGAAACAACACCAAAACAGACCCAGCCCAATGGAAATCAGGTACCTAATTCCAGTCTACTATATGTACAGTATGGCATAACTGAGGTCGTTATTCTTACTAAACTTTAAACAGGTTAGAAGCTGGGACACTAAATAAGATTGATTAAATGTTATGTTTGAATGGCTGTACTAGATTATTTTTTTAAAAATGTGAATCCTAGTAAGTGGGAGATGAAGTTTACGGTGCAAAACTTTTCTTATACAGCCTAGGCCCCAACCAGGGATTGTCAGTTTTTTCCCTCTGCAGCCCCATTTTGAGACTTAAATATAATTCTGAGACCTCAGGCAGCAACAAAGCTATGCAAAATATATCAAATATCCAGTAGGACTGTGCCCTCCAACTCGGATATGGGGAAGTAGGGGGAGCCCCGATTCAAGTCTCGCCTTAGCCAGAAACTAGCTGTGTGACCTTAGGCCAGTCACAATATTCTCCCAGCTTAACCTACCTCACAGGGTTGTCATAAGGATTAAAAGTTGTGCTAATTAGTTCTATGTGAAGCACTCCGAGTGCCATGAGGGGGGCACTATATAAAAATTTAGAAACCAGAAAGCAAACCTACTTGTCTAGATTGATACAAGTAAGGACATAATCTAGCTATTTGCTGCATCAAAATGGCTTGCATTATACAATTAAATCAGAATAGATGCTTAACCTTCTTCCAGCTCCAGCAGAAGTTTTATTTCAATTTTGATTGAGTCCCATTACAGCTACGATCCAATTCAAAACAGGACTTAACGATAGATGATATGGGGAAGGCGGAGAGCGGTAGCAAGAAGTCTCACGCTGAATGTTTTTGGTTTTGCTTTGTGTAAAGGAGCCAAGCAAGATGCATTCAGTGTAAACCTTATCACTTCCATCTAATTGGCATTTGGACTTCATGGCTACTATACATTTTACTGTTTTAGATTTAAAAGCTGCCCCCTGCAATGGTATACAATTATTAATCTATGCATCACCCTATTGTCCCAAGAGTGTAGGCCCCAAATTTAACTGGATCTTAATATTCATTGAAATACAGTCTACCTAAATCACAGTGAGGAAAAGCCACTTTGCAAATGACTGCGAGCAAGTCATTGATATAAAAGGTGATTTTGTCAATACCAGTAGATGTTTGAATGCTGCTTCAGGTTAGAGTCAACTGGAATTATTCTGTAGCTTGTCTTAGTATTATTAATTATCCTTTTTAGATTTTGATCTTGCCCTTTTCCACACAAGATTCAGGGCAGCTTACAGAAAGTAAAAACTCAGTATCAGATACCCAAACCCCATCCCCATCCATTCCCACAGTCCATTACAATTAAAAGCTTCAGTTTAAAAAATCAATTACAACTTACACTCTCCCCCACCCCCCTGCCTGTACTCCTCACTCCAAGGGAGTTTTGTCAGTCTCAGTCTTCCATCCTGCAAAAAAATCCCCACCTTTCCATCCCCACCCAAATCCCCAGCCTCCCATACTGCCTTCTCCCACCCCTCCCCACCCAAAAAAACTTAACATCATCAAAACAATCACAGAATACATTATGACAGAAAGGGAAGAAGAGTGTCAAGGAAGGTCTTCCATATGCTGGCAGCCACTGACACAAAATGTCCGTCTGTGTGCCGTGAAGGCTGCTGAATGGCTGCCTAATAGAGCGTGTCCTTAGGTACTGCCCTTTGGCAGAGACCTGCCGCCAACTCTGCATCCCCTGCGTTCCTACTAAGAGGGAGGCAGAGGCAACAGGGGGCATGGCTCAGGAGATGCCTTCATCAGCAGAGAGTGTCCTGACTTTCCCCCTCTTCTCCTTCCCAGCCCAATGCCCTGCAGCCACTATATACCTGAGGTTGGGGACATACAGGTTTTGCCACTGATACACTGGAAATCCCTGGTTAGTTAATGTAGGTGAAGTTTGCAGAGGAATTATGGAGGAAAAGCAGGGGGAAAGTAATGTGAACAATTGTGGGGGGAGGGGGGGATTAGAATCTTGGCTGAAAAATCCAATGAAAGTTGTGAATATCTGGATTAGATATTGTATTTTCATTTTAAAAAGAATCATTTTAGAGAGATCCCAGCCTCATACCTCGGGGACCGCCTCGCCCTCCACGTCTCAGAGCGATCTCTGCGGTGTACCGGGGGCACCTTCCTGGAGGTCCCCCGTGTTAGGCGGGGGGCCACAATGGAAGGGGCGTTCTCGGTGGCCGGGCCGCAACTCTGGAATTCCCTCCCGGAGGAAGCTCACCTGGCCCTGGGTCTGCTGGCGTTCCGCCGAGCCTGCAAGACCTGGCTGTTCGCCCAGGCCTTCAGCAGGGAGGGTGGCAGGGAGGGGTAGGTGGCGGGGGGGAGATGTTTTTTAAAAAATGTTTAAAATTAATAATTGATTATTGTTGTTGTTTTTAGTGTTGTAAGCCGCCCCGGGATGCCATAGGCATGAGGGGGCGGCTAATAAATATAACAAATCAATATAAACAAATAAATAATCCCACATGCCATTGTCCTTTGCTTATCTTTTCATTCCATAATCGCCTTCCCTTTTCAAAGCCATCTCTTGTTTGGTGCTCCCCTAGACTTGTCCTGTGTGTGCTGCTTTGAAACCTGGCCAGCAGCCATCTTGAACCAGATCTCTGAGGCTCTATCAAATGTTTATTTTAGGCCCTCCAGTAGTAACGCTATGAAAATTTTAGAATTAAGAAATGTGGTTTGAAAACTTGTTGAAAATAAGCACAATTACAAATAAGTCTGTGTCTTTGCAGCTGTGATCTATACTCTAACCTGTTGTGTCCATAAAATAGGTTTAACTCTGTTTTTCTGTAATCCTTTAGGATGAAAGACAAGACACTAGCTCAGAAGGAGTATCAAATGTGGAGGATCAGAATGATTCCGATTCAACACCACCGAAGAAGAAGATGAGAAAGACAGAAAATGGAATGTATGCTTGTGATTTGTGTGATAAGATATTCCAGAAGAGCAGCTCACTCTTGAGACACAAATATGAACACACAGGTGAGATAAGAATAGAGACAAATGGCTGCAACATGCACTTTATCCACAGGACAACAGGTGTAGTTGTAGCTACTGATGGTAATTTTGATTGAATTCCATGCTTGGAAAAGAAAACATAATATATCCTTATTTGCGGGTGGGCAGTAGCCAGAGTAGACCCTTTTGGTCATTATGGCTCAATGCACACCACTTTCAAAAAATCCCCATTTTATTATTAGTAAAATGTCTTTGTGTTTCTGTGGCACTTTTATATTACCAGGGACTAAAACAAAAATCTGAAGTGACCATTCTCTTCTCATTTCTGAAATATGGACATAATTTCTCAACCACCACTGTGGTCACAACCTCATTTCTTAGCTTTTTGAATTATGCTGCCATTATTAATAATAGCTTATTATTCAACTTTGCCATCCATGAACATCAAATACTACTAAAAGGCAGTATCTCTACCCCAAGAGTCTAATCCAGAATTCACTGAAATCAGTGGAAGTCTCCCAATTTAATTCAATAGGCTTTAGCTCTGGACCTGAAAGAACAGAATGTCATCCTTTGACAGTGGATCCTGAATCCACTTACTTGTGAGTAATCCCATTTATGTCATTGAAACTACTCACAAATAAATGACTTCAGGATTGTGGCTCAGGTTTTCATTCATCATTTGCATTCCCTGTTTTAACCTGCCACGACTGTACTGTTTGCTTTTTACAGAGCTGGCCATCGGGTGAGGAAGTCAGGGCGGCTGCTTTGGGCCCTGCAATGGGTGGGCAAGCAGGCAGATGGGGTGCAAGAAGCGCCAGCCCCAAAAGCAACAGCATGCCCCTGCTGCTCCTGAGATTCACAGACCAGTGCTTCCTTCAGCATGGGGCCTTCTTCCTCACCCCACTCCAGGGCCGGGGCCAGAGGGGCCCAGCAGCCGTCGTTAGAATCGGGAGTGGTGACAGAAGCACCCTCCTGCCCCAGCAGCAGGGTGAAATCCATCCCCATGTTTGAGACTCCTTTGGCCAGCAGTGGGAGCAGGAGCCTCAGGCACAGGGCAGGACTCTGTGCTGCCACTGTGGGAAGTGTGGCGGAAAACACTGTTGCTGCTGTTCCTAAGGGCTAGAGCCTAGGGTTTGGAGGGTGGGGGCAGGGAGGAGGGCCTTGCAGAAGCGCCTGCCCTGGATCAGGTGTGACATGACTGCCTCAGCAGTGGTTACGCAAAATCCTACCCTGTGCCTGAGGCTCCCACCAGGCCCCTGTTCCCACCGCTGGCCTGAGGAGCCTCAAGCACAGTGGGGGAGGGACTCCAGCAAGACTCCACGTTGTGGCTGCTCCTGATCCTAAAGGCAGCTGCCAGGGCAGGTGCTTCTATGGGGTCCTGCTCCCTGACTGGGGACTCTAGCCTCACACCCGGTCCCACTGGTTGTAAGGCTGGCCCTGGCTTCTTATATTCACTTTAATCTTTTGTTTTCTCTCTAAACAAAAAATCATCTTTCCATGTACCTCTCCTTTTATACCTTTTGTGTGTGTTAGTTGTGTTTACCTCTATTTCTCTTTCTATCCAATTTACTTCTCAGTGATATGGTCTCCAGGAGTTCCCTGAAGTAATTCACCTTTAATTGCTTCTTGTTTCTCTTCCCTGCCCTTTCCACTCAGTTCAGTTTCTATACATTTCTCTGTTTTATATATATATATATATATATATTTCCAAACTTAGTTTTTCCTGAAAATGTAACTCTTTAGTTTCTTCTTATTTGAAGCACACTAGTCCTTTCCCATTTTATTCTTTCAGTGGAGTTACACTGCTTGTGTAACACAAAAGTCACTGTTCCTCTCTGTGCTGTGATTTTTTTCATGTATTTATGCCTCAGTGCCAGGGGTAGCTGGTGGGTTTTGAGGTTGGAGGGGCAGTAAGACCGGCTGGCCCACGAGTGGCAAAGCCGCCCGCGGGCCAGCGAGCCTAGGAGCAGAGCTAGGGCAACAGTAGGCAGAGCCAGGGCAACGGTAGGCAGCATAACCCAACAGCAAGGAGTTCTCAGGGTTAACATTGGATGGACATTGCATTACTTAATCCAGCAATTTCAGTTAGACAGGTTATATTCACCTCCTCTGCCCGGTTTAAAAAGCAGACAGACAACCTTAAATGTCACTTACAAGCAGTTTTAGCAAAAATCCACAGGACACAAAGCTTTTCCCAGGGCCCTATCATCATGCACAGATATATAAAAAACAGAAAACCACACGTAAACCAAACCATTCCCACAAGCCCCCAAAGGCATCCCCAGCAGCCAAAC
>QEPC01001257.1:1404285-1451707 GCA_003113815.1 Sphenodon punctatus
CCCCCCCCTGCAATTTACTCACCAGAGAGGCAGTGCAGCGGGATTCCGGTGCGCTGGCTTCTCTTCTTGGGTCTGGAGCTGCCGCGCAGGCTGCTAGGCTCCCCCTCCCTCCCAGAGTTGAGTTAAACTCGACTTGGAGGGAGAGGGAGAGCCTAAGAGCAGCCTGCGCAGCTCCCAAATCCCCCCGCACAGCGGAGTCAGCTGTGTGAGGGGGCTTGGGAGCTGCCGCACAGGCGTAGTCTAGCACCCGGGTAGGACTTTTAGCCCTGGGCTATCCCTGCAATGAAATAGTGCCCCCTGCAGCACTATTTCATTGCAGGGGTCCCTTTATGTGGGATGGATGGCGCTTCTAGCCACCCATTTCGCATAAAGGGAGAACGCCTCCCTTTTGTCCTCCCAAGGCTTCGTTAGGAAGCCTTCAGGAGAGGGGGGGGGGGTCACCGGTTGTGTGTGCACGTGCACACACACAACCGGTGAGAATGTCAGAGCCATCTCGAAGAACCTTGCTTGGAGGCACTGACCTTGAAGATTGCTACCTCTAAACAAGGTTCTTCGAGCTGGCTCCGCACATTCACCGCTGCACGGTTTTTTGGTTTTTTTAGTGTCGGGGCTTGAGGGAGCAGCGAGTCTGACTCCTGGGGGGCCACGGCCAGGAGGGGCATTGCCCCATATGTCCTAGGGGGCGCACTGCCACTGCTCAGTGCTTTACAAACTTGTTTGGTATCATTTCCCTCATATTTGAAGATCATGATCCACCATGATCATGATCTTGAATCTACTAAAATGGTTGGGAGTTTGGTCTTTGACTTCAGGTAGCCCAGGCTTTCACCCCATGTGTATTTAAAGCAGGACTCAGACTAACCTTAGGTATTCCTGTATGTTTACAAAGACCATGAAATAAATGGAGCAAAGAAAGCAGAATGGTTGATAAGCAGAAAAAGACTAAACAGAATTTGGAGAGCAGATTTTTCTAACAAGTAGGTTAGACTGCTATAAATACTTTCTCTAGACCACCCGCATTTGTTAGCCTAGAATTTGCAATGAGAGTGTTTCTTTAACACAAAGCAAAACATTCCCTTTAATACCCAAATATTTTAAGTGAATTACACTTGGGAAAATGCATTTAACTTAGAGGTTAAAAGTGAATTTGAACTTGAACTAATTTTACAGCCCTCAGAGCCAAGCTAGCAAAATTCATTCCTCTTTAATAAGAACCATTTTCCCTCTAGCACCACCTGATCCTGAGGTGTTTATTCGCTAAATCTAACATCCAAAAGCCCATCTGTACTTATTCCTGCATTCTGTGCAGCTTTTCCAAATTGCTTTCAAAAGAGCCACCCTTGTTCTCCAATTGCAATTGCTCCAATTGCTCATGTGGAACCTTAAGCCTATCGCACATTTCTGTTTCTGCAGACCCACTGCAACAAAGCATTTAATCACATGCTTATACCCATTGAGGTTAGTGGGACTTGAGCACATACCTGATATTAGGCATAAGAATAAGCTCTGTTGAATGTAGGCCTGATTGTGCAGTGAAAAATAGTGTTGGCTGCCACTTTGTCCATTCTGCCCCCTCTGCCTGGAACTCCTTCCTTGAACACACATGCTCTGCTCCCTCCCAGTTGATCTTCAAATCCCTCTTAGAAACCTGTCTCTTCTGTGGGTACTTCTACACGTACATTACCCCTGAATAAACCCCTCTAAATCAGGGATTAATTGTCTGTGTAGACAGACATCCCAGTAGGAATAGTGCTCATGTAACTGTCATCCCAAAAAGGCCCACCTCTGCTATAGAGAACTGCAGGTAGAGTGGCAAAATGTCAGCTGCCTGCACCTAATCCACGTTGACTCTGCAACGGAGGGAATCCATCATGCCCATCCACTCCAGGGACCCATGACAGCAAGTGACATAGACACAGCAAGGAGGAGAAGGGCTCACCTCTGCCCATATAGCAGTCAGGAGAGGCACCCAGGACCAGGGGATACTGCCCCTCTCTTTAGGGTCTCTCACCAAACCCTTAGATTGGCTAGGGGCAGGGAAGGAGAGCAGCTGGAAATGGAAGGGGCAGACGATGTGTCCACTATCTCGAAGGGTACTGGCATCCCCACCAATCCGTTGTATTCCCATAAATCAGAGCAGAAGAAGGTGCTGAAATTCAACTGCGCTGTCTGTGTGGCAGAATCCAATTCACTTTGGAACTCCCCTGTTTGTCTCAGCTCTCTACACAAATACAGAATCCCTTATGGAAATTTACAACCCAGACAATTAATGACAAGACCGACGCTCTAGCAGAGGCATTCTCCTCTTGGTCGGAGTTCCCCACGGTGCTGAAATTCAACTGCACTGCACCATGGGATTGATGCAGTCCTACTTGTGACTCTTCTACCATTATAAGCTTCTACACTGCCATTCCAGGATAGTGCTAATCCCTGAAAATTAATGATTGTGTAGACAGTTATCCCAGATTGACAATCCCAGGATGTCATTCCAGAATTGCAGCTAATACCAGGATAATTGTGTTCATGTGGAAGCAGGCTGTCAGACTTTCCCTAACTCCTCACCCCCACAGACTGCTCACTGATGCTCTCTGTATTCTCCTATTCAGAGTCTCCATTCTCCCTCTGGATCTGTATCATTCAGAGTCTCTGTTCTCCCTTAGAATCTGTATCCCTCTGAATCATGCGCAACTGCGACTTCTCAACTTCATGAGCATATCCCTGTCTTTCCCTATGTTCCGGTTCCCTTATCTCCCCTGTTTTGTCCATATTGTTGGCATGATTAAAAAAAACCAAACATACAACATTCCAAACCTTTTCAACTTTTCTTATATTAAGATCTTAAGTTATTTATCTAGATATTTAGTTTTGCTGCATACAGGAAAGTGAGGAACATGGACACCGTTTTCACAACCGCATACACTGGGGGCTGCTGTTCACAAACCTCCCGCCTTCCTGTTGGTTGTTGTTTCCTATGTTCATCAATGATTTGGACTACAAGACTGCCTCACCACCACCATCACCCTGGGCTTTAGATCGGCCCCTGCGGTCATCTGGGGGCGCCTTGTTGGAGGTCCTCCGGGGGACCCCACGCAGAATAGGGCGTTCTCGGTGGCTGCGCAGCGCCTTTCAAATTCCCTTCCGGTGGGGGCACGGTTGGCCCCGGACCTCCCGGCCTTGTGCAGGAACTGCAAAACCTGGTTGTTCCGTCAGGCATTTGTCGAGGGAGAAGGGTAGGGTGGGGGATTAGGGAGGGTGGTATGGGGGTGTTTTATGGTTGACTTATTTTATTGTTGAATTGTGGGTTTTCGGGTTTTTTTTAATTGAATTGAAATGTTTTTAGTATATTATAAGTATTGTATTGTTGTTAGCCGCTTTGGGCTGCCTGTAGTGGGAGATATAAATTTTGAAAATAAATAAATAAAATTGGATGACTCATTTCAAATAGGTGTTAAATCTTACCTTCAGCTGTGATCACCATTAAATAGAAATTAGGACTCTGCTTTTCCAGATAGACTATAGGCACTCAGTACCCAAACCCTATTGAATAATCAACTTTGAGTGCAACCCTCAAGCCATTTAGCACCAGTGTTAACCTTTGCACCAGCACAATTCCCATTCACTTCATTGGGATTCATGTCCTGCATTGGTACTAAACCCCTTGAGGATTTCAGTGCCGGTCTCCACTGAAAATCCTAGTCTTAATGAATACAGAAAAACACCATTAAATAAAGCTACTAACAGCTTAATAAGACCTGAATATGAATTTTTAGCAAGCACAGATAGCTTTAAACCTGTGGTAGTTAATGATTCAAAGCTTTGCTTTTTATTTTTCAGGTAAAAGACCTCATGAGTGTGGAATCTGTAAAAAGGCATTTAAACACAAACATCATTTAATTGAACACATGCGACTGCACTGTGGAGAAAAGCCCTATCAATGTGACAAATGTGGAAAGCGTTTTTCACACTCGGGGTCTTACTCACAGCACATGAATCATCGCTACTCCTATTGCAAGAGAGAAGCTGAAGAGCGTGATAGCACAGAACAGGAAGAGGCAGGACAGGCGGTCCTAAATAATGAGGATAGGGGTGCCAGGGCATCTCCGTCACAGCTTGATTCGGATGAGAGAGAGAGCTTAACAAGGGAGGAGGAAGACGACAGTGAAAAAGAGGAGGAGGAAGAGGAGGACAAGGAGATGGAGGAACTGCAGGAAGAAAAAGAATGTGGGAAACTACAAGAAGAGGAGGAAGAGGAGGAGGAGGAGGAGGAAGAGGAAGTGGAGGAGGAAGAAGGGAAAGGTGAAGATAAAGTGAAGGATGAAGAAGCTGTAAATCAAGAAAACATTGTAGGACAAGAAGTTATACAGAATGATGAGCAGGTGCCAGAAGAAGAAAAAAGCATAACGGATAGGGTTTTTTTTCTATAAGGAAGAAAATTTTAACCGGTAATGAAGTTTGTTCTATACTCTACATGCTTTTCATGGAAACACAGTAGCCTGCGTACTGTGATTCCTGTTCACTACTGTGTAAAAACAAAAAAATACAAAAATATATATATATATCCAGGTGTGCCTGAACCTCAAACCTAGTAATTTTTTCCACACAGTTTTCAAAGTAACATGAAGCAGATTAGAAAAATACAGTAACTCTGGAAGCAAAGATTCAACAGGTTGTAGGAAACATGTTATACTAGATATGCATCATCTGTTTTTATCAGTATTAATTTTCATATTTTTGTTGATTTTAATTTTAAAACTGTACAATTGGGAGAGATTTATGTGTTTTGTTTTTTTTTATTGGTAAAACATTTGCTAAATCCGCTTCAGTATTTTTATTATGTTTTCAAAATGTGAGAACTTCTGCACTACAGAATTCCCTTACTCAGAAAAATATAATGCAGTTCCAAACAGTGCTTGACTACCTTTGTAAAGCCAACCTAGAAGGTAGGCAGTTTATAACATTAGATGTTGTAGTAGAGCATATTATCATTTAAAGTGTATGTTAGCCTTAAGAAAGCAGCTGATAGAAGAACTAAAGTTTCTTACTCATGTGGTTAATAATGTAGTTGAAAAGATTGTTGTTGAGTTCTGATTGCAGGGACTAACAGTGTTAATACTGGGAAGGACAGCAGAGTTGTCAAAATCGGTGTTTGTAATTGTGTTTTGAGTATGTAGTAACAATATGAAGGATATGATATGAAGCTTTGTATCTCCTTTGGCCTTATGCAAGACCTGTGTGCTGTAAATGCCATTTATCAGTATTTTAAAGGCTCTGACCAGCCTTTACCCAATGTGTGGCCTACAATAACTAGCATTTGTTGATTTGTATCAAACTTTAAAACTAAATCATGAGGGGGAAAACATTCTCAGCCATCAGAGCACTAAAAACACTGGTACATTTCATCATTTAATTTTTCAATATTATTTTGATTAGTGCAGAACTTGCAGAACTTCTCTACAATAATTGTGAGGAAAAAATTCTAATCTGCTTTATTGATTTACTTTAATTTCAGATACATACATGACATGTATTGGGCTCGTAGGTGTTTCCAAATGTTAGTTATTATGGACCCCATTTATTGACAATGTTAGCTGATTTTTACCTATCAGTATTATTTTTTTTCTTTTTAGTTTATAGATCTGTGCAACATTTTGTACTGTATGTCTTCAAACCTGGCAGTATTAATACCCTTCTTACTGACATATGTACCTTTTTAGTTTTAGAAAACTTTTATATTTATGTGTCTTATTTTTATATTTCTTTATTTATTACACAGTGTAGTGTATAATACTGTAGTTTGTATTAATACAATAATATATTTTAGTATGAAAATTTGGAAAGTTGATAAGATTTAAAGTAGAGATGCAATTGGTTCTCTTGCATTGAGATTTGATTTAACAGTGTTATGTTAACATTTATACTTGCCTTGGACTGTAGATCAGAAGAATTAAAATGGGAATGTATTAATTTTTCAATTGCAATCAATTCATTTTACCTTTACCCAGTTTTTAATATAAAGCTCTTAAATTTTGAAATTCACTGTATGACTAATAGCATGATGCTCTGCCGTTTTATTAAGAGATTAGCCTAACCATAAAACTCTCATTTCCTTAGTAAGCCAAACTAGAATAATCTTATAAACAGTGTTGGGAACAATGTTTAACATTTTTGTGCCAATTTGTTCCTGTATTCATTCATGTATGTAAGTTACAAACCTGACTCTTCATTTTTAAGTTCCTTGTTACATCATGGTCATTTTCTAGTTTTTTACCAGACTCCCCATCTCACAATAAAATGCGTCAACAAGCCTGACTTACTGTCATTATTATAGTAATGTAAGAAGATTGTGTTTTGAATTATTTCAATGAGATGCCATTCAGATTTTATTCTGTTTAAGTACAGACCCTCACCTTGAGCTATAAATAGAGATCAGTTGTGTAAGAGCAAGTATTTGCTGTACAGAGGTAAATGGACTGTTGATTGGTTGGTTTATTGGCTTTTGTGTGGCTAGCATCCTCTAGGTATCCTCTATAGTTCTGAGATCAGAACCAAGCCATGTGTTTATCAGGGTTTGTCTTGCTTAGGTTTGCAAAATTAAGAGTGGTTTCGTAATTTTTTCCTTGCTCCAGCAATGAGTTAGAGAATGTAGACCCGACAAAGTTTCTGAAAATAAATTAACATCTCTGTTGTGGGTTTTGGTTTTTTTTTTAAAAGAGCATTTTAAGTAAAATAAAGCTCTTTTGCGTAATAAGATTTGTTATGTTTCCATTCTGAAATTATCTCTCACATCCTTGCATTTAGTGACTATGAAAAAAAATATACTGTAAATGCACTGGCCTGTAAATAATGTTCTGCTATTCACTAGGAAAGATTTTGACATGATAATATATGTTGTGGTTTTCATTAGAAGCCTAAATGTTTAAGTATTCAGTCTCCTGTTGCAGTAGGACCCTTTGCTATTCACTCACATAAGTGATTATGCAGAAGAAGGTTCCTTTTAGAAGAACTGATATTTATAAAGGTATTCCAATATTGCAGGGTTTACTTTAAGTGGAGTAAATCGTTGGCTAAACAATGCATTCATTCCAGTTTTAAAAAAAGAAACCTCTGCTTTGGAAGATACCTGGACTTGGTGTTACACAAACAGTGGAAAAGGATAAACTGGCTTTCATTATCTTATTTAGATTATGGCATAGGACTTTTTCAGCTTCTCCTTTAAAAACTGAATCAGTGTCAAAAGTAACTGTGCCTAACGTCGTTAATGGATTAGTTCCACGATCCTTTTTAGTTCTGACTAATTATGCCCTCTTTTAAATCTATTTCAGAATGCAACCTTAACTATGAAGTTGCAACCAATATGCCTATCATTTCTAAGAAATTTCTGCCTACAGTATTAAACTCGGAGAAATATTTGCTGGCAATGTAGAAGAAGAGTGAGATTTTGCCCTAAAATGTAACAAAGTCACTGAGCCAGTCAGGCATTCCCTTTTATGTTCTGTCAGCATGGGGGGGGGGGGAGGTAGTCATCACATAAATGCCAGATGGATGTGAATTGCCCCCGCCCCCCCCCAAAGGTGGGGGCAGCAGGCTCTTTGCCGCGCGCCGCCGGGGATGCAAGCCCTGGAGGCGGGAAGGCAGCCGCGCGGGAGCGAAGGGATCCAGAACCCCACCGGGGCTGCTAGGCAGCCCCGACGGTGCTGATTGGTTGAAGGGGCCCACGTGGGCCATGGATCATAGGGAGGAGCCCAACTCCGGGGATCGAACGGCTCCAGCCTCAGTTGCAGGCTGGAGCGGAGCAAGAAGCAGCACCTGCCCACCCTCCCCTGGAGCACTGTAGGCGCATGTCGGTCGCCATTGGGGCCGGGAAGGAATTTTTGAGGGATCCTTAATTGGGCCATTAAAACAAGTTCCCATATTTTTTGCCTTCCTCGCAGTGCTTGGTAATTGGTATAATTGGTTCTGCCCACTGTTAGTATCAAGGGTGTGTTTTGCCTGCTTCCAACTTGTCGCACTCTGGCAGGGGTCCAGTACTGAGGGTTAAAGCATAGCGTAGAATTTGTTATAGTACGAGGCATCTCCTTAAGAGATGGGGAGACCACACCTGCCGGAATAGCAGGGGTATGGCAACCGGTGGGGTGGAATCCCTGGGAAGGGAAGTCAGTGAGGGCAGTAGGGACATGTATGGTCCCCCGCCTGTAGGCCCACTCCTCCTTACTCCATTCCAGAAGGAATTTGGTCCCCCTCGCCCGTGGCAAGTGCAGCGACGAGGAGGAGACGTTGTGTTGGTTAGAGGGGTGGTAATCGAGGATATATCGAAACCACCCCTGAGTTGTTGGTTATGTTAGGTTAAGCCCAAGTACTGGACCCACATCGCTCTAGGTGATTTCCCCCACCTAATTACAATTATATAATTGGTTTTAATAAAGAGTGTGGCCATTTTATTTATTTTATTTATTTATTTATTTTATATATTTATACCCCGCCCCTCCTGCAACGCAGCTCGGGGCAGCTTCCAACATTAAAACAATAAAATACAATAAAATCCATCTAAAACAATCAAATATTAAATATTAAAACAGGGCTAGACAACACCAAAAAAACACAAATGGGTAGGGGACTAAAAACCTCCCTCCCCACCCTCCCTCCCAAAGGCCTGGGCAAACAGCCAGGTCTTACAGTTTCGCCGAAATGTTAAAAGGCTAGGGGCCAGGCGAGCTTCCTCCGGAAGGGAGTTCCACAGCCGCGGTCCCACCACCGAGAATGCCCTCTCCATCGTGGCCCCCCGCTTAACACGGGGGACCTCCAGGAAGGCACCCCCGGCAGACCGCAGGAGCCGCTCTGGGGCGCGAAGGGCGAGGCGGTCCCTAAGGTATGAGGGGCCGAGACCGTGTAGGGCTTTATAGATCATCACCAGGACCTTGAACTTGGCCCGGCACACTATCGGCAGCCAGTGCAGAGCTCGGAGCACCGGTGTAATGTGCTCCCGGCGACCCGTCCCCGTAAGAAGACGAGCCGCCGCATTCTGCACCAGCTGCAGCCTCCGAGCCAAGAACAAGGGAAGCCCCACGTAGAGCGCGTTGCAGTAGTCGAGCCTCGAGGTGACAAAGGCATGGATGAGGGAGGCCAGGTCCGGGCCAGAGACATACGGACGCAGCCTACGCACAAGATAAAGCTGGCGGAAGGCAGCCTTAGCGACTGCCTCCACCTGCCGCTCCAGACGCAGGTCTGCGTCCAATACTACCCCCAGACTCCAAACCTGCTGAGCTACAGGAGGGCAAACCCCCCCCCCAACTAGGGGGGCCACCACCCCCTTCGCCCTCCCCACCACCATTTGAACCCAAACACTTGGTGTCCTGTCTCCTTTGGTGAGTCGGCAAAGGCCAAGTCTCCTGTAAGAAACTATGTTCACACAGAAAATAGGTTGAGTAATTTGGGTATTGGGAAATTCCATTTGTTCCTGGGAGTAAATTCATATTAAGTCTATGAGCCTCCTTTTTAAATCTCCTTGGATCAAAACTACATATATCCGCTTTAGTGCTGATTAGATTTCTGAGATTAAAATTGGCAGAGTAAAATCAAAAGCAACAAGAATTCTGAATGTCTAATGTCTATTCTTAGCTCTGCCGCTGAATTCACCTCTGATCATATATAAATCATTCTCTCTCTCGGGACCTTGATTTTCTGATCTGTAAAATGGGGTTTGGATCACTGATTTTTACTTGATTCACAGGAATGTTGTAAGCTAATTTCACAAATGTGTTTATACAACATGTTGTGTGCATGGGAAATGATTCTGGAACTAAGAAGCACATCAGTTCCCCTTACTCAAGTGAGAGCCACTGACCACTCCTGATTTTGAGGGTCTTGCAGGATTGATTACCACGTTTGACTTGTGACATAGAGCTGAAGAATGCAGTGTGGTGAGTGCAGACATGCCCATCCTCTGCTGGTCGTCACTGTAACCTGCCCTGCTTGGGTTTTGCTCAGAACCGATGGCAGAGGATTCTTTCTGACTTCATAGGAAAGAAACGGACAAAAATATTGCCATCTTGAAGCAATATTTTTTTCTCTTAAAACTGGAAATAGCAAAGCAATTACGGGAAAACAAGACTGACAAGTAGAAAAATGTAAAAGCAAAAGGGTAAGATCTGATTATGCACTCTCTCCTAAGCAGGTGTTAGTTGGAGATTACAGGGGAGGAGAGAGATGAAAGTGGAAGAAAGGTTTAATAAAAGGTTGCTTTGTCCTATGATTTGTTTTGTAGCTTGAAATGGAAAAGGGATCCAGGTGTGTGGGGTAGAGCAATACTGTCTGTGCTTGGTTTCTCTCAGAACTCCACTGCTGTGAGATGCCTCAGCCAGTCGCAAAAGGCAGAGGGCCACCCCCAATGCACAAGGGGTCAGAGACCTGGGTCATTATTGGTCTTTCCCACTGCCCTCCTACGTAGCACTGGGAGAGGTCACTAGTTCAGTTGACAGTGGGTGTTTTCAGACGTTACGGGGCCGCTTGGCCCTGTACCGAAAACAACCCTTTCATTCCCCGCCGGGGTCACCCCGTCACGCCATATCAGACGTGCCGGGGGGATCCCGGCGGGGAATCTGGGAGGGGGCGGGGCCGCGTGGCGCAATGTGCGGCCGCACGGCCCCGCCCCCTCCACGCACCCCGCCGCCCGCCCTCCGGGGAGACGGGCGGGCGGCGGGGCCACTGCGGCCGCCACGTCGGGCCGGATGTGCCGTGGCCCGGGATCCCGCCGGGGATCCCGGGCCGTGGCAACCGGCCAGACGTTACTTTTTTTTGGTCCCCGCTGGGGATCTTTTTGACCACGCTTCCCGGGACATTCCCCCGGCTAGCCCGGGAAGCGTGGTTCAAATTGACCCCATGTGGGTATTGACCGTGGCGAACATCTGGCGGCCGCCAAACAGACGTTCGAGCCACAGTGACCACAGGTGGGTATTCACCGTGGTTCACTGTGATCTCGTAACGTCTGAAAATACCCAGTCTTCAAATGGAGGTAATGATATAATGATGACTTCCCTCCTTATTAAAGGCATCAAGATCTGTGGTTAGGTGTGTTATAAAAGAAGCATTCGATTTATAGGGCCTTTAGCACTGACAAATAGAAATCAGTTGCCAACCTCAAATATTTACACAACTTGTCATACCTTCTCCATGCCCACCCCACCCCCATCCTCCAAAAAATTATTTTTAATTCAAGGTTTTTGCTCATCTTCTGTGGTTCCTAAACTTCTAGCATTTGCTGCAGGCACATTTTCAAGCTTGTCTCCACAACCATAAGGGATAGAAAACTTTTTAAAAAACAAAACAAACAAAAAACCGGCAAAATATTTTTTTTTAGCCTGGGTCTTGTGATTTTCAGCCTTGAAATAGCAAGATTCACAATGAAATCATGAGAGTTTGGGGAAATAGAAAGTAGCAGGGTCTAATCCTGAATGGCTTGGATATCTTGGTAGAATGTGGAACTGCGTCCTAAGGCAAGGTGAGTTTGCTAAACAATCTGTTGGCTTTTGAGTTTGACAGCTGTGGAGATCTCTCATTCTTTTGGAATCTCTCTTTAGCTAAGATCGGTTAGCTCTTGACTTCAGTGAGTCTGTGCGGATGAGTCAGCAAATAGGATTTGGCTCCGTGTATTTAATAAAACTTAAGTAGTCAGTGTTAAAGATACTCCACTGGATGTTTTGTTCTTCAATCTGTGATGATAAAACATATGTGGAACAAATTGTTCAGATGCTAAAGCAAAACTCGTTCAAGAGAGCTGCACTGGAAATCCCCACTGTATGAGACTGACCGGCAATTCAACTGCTCTCCTGGACCTTGTTACTTATTTATATAACACTTATTGGTAGCACGTACAGGCCACAACCAGACTGGGCCTCACCTAGAGGACAGCTCCAACATTCTTGCATGCTGAGGAGGAGTGGAGCAGCAGCCAGCATTTTCTCTGCAGCAGTTAGTCGCCTGCACAGCTGGTGTGCCCCCCCCCCCCCCCGGAAGAGAATGGACTGTGCAAGTAAGTAAATCACACCTTGCAGCCCCCAGTTAGCCTTACCATCCAACTCCCTGCACAGCTGAGTTGCAGGGATGGTTCCAGGAAAGATCTTTTGATTTGCACACAGCTTGATTCCATCCATGCAGCTGTGCTCAGCCTAGGCCTCTGTTCAATGCTGCTAGCAACAAAGGCAGCAGCAGCAGATTGCTATAACAGAGTTCCAGGGCCATGGGGCCCACACTCCCTGGTGCAGCTGCATTCATTGCTGCTAGGAGGCTGGGGCATTCCATCTCCTGCACCAGGGGCCATGCTAACCTAGCTGCATCTCTGGTTTCCCCCTGTCCCGAATTATTGGGTGCAATGGGGTTGATCACAAACACCGTGGATGAGCGCGTGCACAGCACGGTACATGTGGTGCACCCCCGCTCCAGGGACCATGGCGCATGCACAAACCATGTGGAAATCACATGGAACTCACGTGTGCACACCTAAGGCATGCGCACATGAGTTCTGGTTTGGATATTTCAGATGCAATGTCCGTGCTGCAAACAGCTTTTACTATGAGCCATGTTTTTGTCCATGCTCAAAGCTTATTAAGATTTGTATTAATTGATAAAGCTTAACAGCAGCAAACACTTCTCTCTCCCATTCATCAAAAGCTGTAGGTTGCACTGTTATAGTCTCCGTTGGCACCTTGGCTTACATAAGTAGTGAGCAGCTACACACTACTGCTACAGTAGTGCAAGTGTGGTATAGTGGATAAGGTGAGCCGGTGGCTACGAGTGCTTTCTGCCGATTACATCTGGTGCAACAGCTTCAGCCGTTTCTTTTGGACTCTGACCTGGCCACTGTCATCCATGCTTTCATCACCTCTCGATTAGACTACTGTAACGCACTCTACATGGAGCTACCCATGGTGACAGCTCGGAAATTGTAGCTGGTGCAGAATGCGGCAGCCCGTCTCCTAGTAGGACTGGACCGCCAGGAGAATATTACACCAGTGCTCCGTTCTCTGCACTGGCTGCAGGTGTCTTTCCCTCCGGGCCCAATTCAAAGTGTTGGTCTAGGTCTATAAAGCCCTAAACGCCCTGGGCCCTGCCTGTCTGCGAGATCCCCTCACTCCCCGTGTGCTGGATCGGCCCCTGCGGTCATCCAGGGGTGCCCTGCTCAAAGTCCCCCAAGTTTCTCAGGGGGCCACGCAGGGGAAGGCATTCTCGGTGGCCGTACCGCAGCTGTGGAACTCCCTTCTCGTAGAGGCCGGGTTGGCCCCGGATCTTCCCTCCTTTCAGAGAAGTTGTAATACCTGGCTGTTCCACCAGGCATTTGGCGGGGGAGATGGGTATTGGGGAGGGAGTATTGGGGGGTGGGAAGGTCTTATTTCCCCCCTCCTTTTATGATGTTTTATTTAACTGTTTTTAATTATTGTAAGCCGCCTCGAGCTGCCTGTGGCAGGAGGGGCAGGGTAACAAATTTGTAAAATAATAATAATAATTAATTAATAATGTGCTGGACTTGGACCTGGGAGACCAGGGTTCAAATCTCACCCTAGCCAATGAATTCACTGGGTGGTCTTGGGCAAGTCACAACCTCGCAGCCTCAGTTCCCCATCTGTAACATGGGAATATTTATTTATTTATTTTTTAAACTTGCTATCCCGCCCATCCTGCCACAGGCAGCTCTGGGCGGCTTACAGTAAAACAAAATAAAACAACATTATCAAAGCTAAAACAACACATAAAAGGGAAGATAAAAATATCCCTCATTAGCCACCACCCTAACCCTCTCCCTCCCCACCCACCCTACCCATTCTCCCCACCAAAGGTCAGTCAGAACAGCCAGGTTTTACAACTGCGCTGAAAAGAGGAGCAATCCGGGGCCAAACAGGCCTCCAACAGCAGGGAGTTCCACAGAAAGCCCTCCCCATCATAGCCCCCCCAAAAACTCAGGGGAGCTCGAGGAGAACCCCCACCCCCCAGTGACCGCAAAGGTCAATCCAGGACCCAAGGGGTGAGGCGATCCCACAGATAGGTTGGACCAAGGCTGTTTAGGACTTTATAGGCAAGCACCAACACCTTGAATTGGGCTCGGAAGACTATAGGCAGCCAGTGCAGAGACCGAAGGACCGGTGTAATATGTTCCCGGCAGTCCAGTCCCAATAGGAGATGGGCCGCCGCATTCTGCACCAGCTTCAGTCTCTGAACCATCACCATGGGTAGCCCCACGTAGAGAGTGTTACATTAGTCTAGCCTAGAGGAGATGAAAGCATGGATGACAGGCCAGGTCAGAGTCAGAAACATATGGCTGAAGCCAGTGCACCAGATGTAATTGGCGAAAGGCACTCCCTGCCACAGCCTCCACCTGGACATCCAGGCAGAGCTGTGAATCAAGGAGCACCCCCAGCCTCCGCACCTGGGGAACCAGTGGAGCACAGACCCCATCAATAATGGTGGCCGTCATCCTCGCCACCAGCATCACCTCTGTCTTGTCAGGATTCAGCTTCACTCGATTTTCCCTCATCCAATCCCCCACAGCCACAAGACACCTTGTAAACACCGGGACTGCTGGGCCAGGCTCCGATGAAAAAGAGAGGTAAAGCTGGGTGTCATCAGCATATTGCTGACACCGCACGCCAAACCTTCTGACCACCTCGCCAGGTGGCTGCATGTACACGTTGAAGAGGAGAGGGGACAGACCAGAACCCTGCGGGACTCCACACAAGAGGTCTCGGTGTGATGAAAACTGTGCGTATGTCTTTCTCGTCCTTGTGAGGCTTATCGGGGCTTGCGCCCCTCAAAGCGTGTCCTGGGTTCTATCCCAGGTGGTGTTTAGTCTGGGAGGGCATTCTGACTGCTGCCAATTGGGGGTTTGGGGACAGACACCCCAGCTCTGAGGCAGGGCAGCCCAGGTTTCCTCCCCTTAATCCTACAGAGTGGCTCTGTTATCTCTGGCTGGGTCCCCCCAGCCTGTAGTCAGTGTCTCTCTCCTTGTTTAGGGTTGTCAGCTCCCGCCTTCTGAGTAGCTCTGATGTGGGAGCTCCTTCCCCTGTTCCCAGGGTCCTTGCCTCCAGTGGCTAGTTTGCAAGCCTCCCAGATGGGCGACCCAGCAGGAGAGCTGAGTACTCAGCCCTACTCTCCGGGCATATGCCTCCTCCAGTGCCAGTCCCTTGCTGCCGGTCTCTGCTGCTTTTGAAGCTGGTGAACTGGCTGGTTCCGCCCCTTGCTCTCTTAGGCCCCCTCTTCTCAATGGCAATGTGGTGCAGTCGGATTTACATCATTGGGGCGTGTTCGGCATGGTTCTCCCGGCCTGCTGCAGCAGCTGCTGGCCCTGGGCCCTGCAGTTCAGGTGCTCAGTGAGGGGCTGCCGGCGGTGAGTCCTCACACTTGTCCATCTTAGATTGTAAGCCCACTGGGCAGGAACCTGTTTCTAAAAATCTATTACTCTAAAGTACTGCGTATGCCTAGTAGTGCTATGGAAATGATTTGTACTGCTCCAGCTGTACAAGGCTTGTCTATACCATTAACATGCTTCTCTAGATTAAGCAGTAGGTTGCACTGTTGTCATCTCCATTGGCACCTTGGTTCACATAAGTACAGAGCAGCTGCACGCTACTGCTCCAGCTATACAAGTTTTGTCTATACCATTAACATGCTTGTCTGTATTAAGCTGTGTGGACAGGGTGCAGTGCAGGTTCAACACCTCAACCCTATTTTGATTCTAAAGTGATTGCATGATTAAGATTTTGGATTCATATCTCCCAGCATTTTCAGTAGTCAAAGAGGCCCTAACCCCTCCTTTCTGCCTGCCCTCCTCTCTCCATTAGTCCAGGGTTAGGAAACACTTGTTTACTTTTTGTACTAATTTAAGTGCTTGGTAATCTCTTGGGAGCTTGCAGTCTCCTGGGTGCTCTAGGGGCAGCTGCCTCCAAATGTAGGGCATTGCCCACCTGAGGCAGGACCATGGGATTTTCCCACAAAAAATTGAACAAAATTGCACAACTCCCAACAGTCCTGTTGCCTTAGATGTTTTATTTAACTGTTTTTAATTATTGTAAGCCGCCCCGAGCTGCCTGTGGCAGGAGGGTAACAAATTTGTTACCCCGCCCCTCCTGCCACAGGCAGCTCGGGGCGGCTTACAATAATTAAAACCAGTTAAATAAAACATCTAAGGCAACAGGACTGTTGGGAGTTGTGCCATTTTTTTACAGTGATGAAGATGGTATTTTCGTCGTTCCGAGTGCTTTACAATCCTTATCTTGTACACCCTTGTAACAGCCCTGTGAGGTAGGTCATTATTATTTCCATTTCGCAGATGAGGAACTGAGGCTGAGAGTCAGTGACTTGCCCAAAGCTACCAGAGACTTGATGGTTAAGAGAATTTTGAACCCTGGCATCCCATGTCCATGTACAACACTTTATCCACTAAGCTATGCTGATTTGATGCTGTTGTCCAAAACATGTTTTTGCCAGAATATCTAACTTTGAAGCACAGAACTTTCCTGCCTGATTTTTGTGTGTACTTTATTGAATTCAAAGGTGGCATATCTATGGAATAGCCCTGCTGTGCCTGCCCCCTAGAAGTGGGAGGACCTGTTATTCGCCCTCTCCAAGGACAGATACATCCCTGTCCTCCTGGGACAGTAATTGGAGGCTCAGGCTCCTACACTGGGTCTCAGCTAAGTAGTAAAGCCCAGCTTCCTCAAGAACATGAAGGGAAATACTCTTGCCCATCAGCCTTCCATCTGTTGCAGATAACTTCCCCCAGTCATGTAAGCAAGTGTCACTAGCCCAGCCTGTGATAATTTGGTGCTTTTCTTAAAAGATCCAGACTCCAAAGGCAGACAGCTTATCTAAGAATCACATTTTCCCCCTATTCCTCATGGTTATAGAAACTGGAAAATATGACCCTCAAAAGGCTTGGATACTAGAAGGAAATATGAATCCTAAAATTATTATTTTTAAAATAAAATCCACAATAATAAAGCCCGGAGGACCCTGACTGGTGATTTGGGAGTGGTTGACAGTAAAATCCATATGGCAGCATCCTATTGATAGTGCTGAGAAGTGGGGGTGGGGGTATTCTTTCATGCCAGAAGCATCTCCAATTGGACAGTTCAACCAGCTGCCTAGACCGGTACCTGCCACATGCCATGGACATGGGTTATTATCAGATATAACACTAAACACATGCAAGTCTTGGATGAGATGGCATCATTGTGAGTGCCTAGCCAAGTCCCCTTCGCCGCCAAAATGGCGGTGACGGGGTGATTATTGCGTCCCCCCCCCCCCCCGGTGGGGAGAGACGCAGAAAATGGCCGGTGAATCAGGCTCGTTAGAGAGTCCCATTCGCGCCTCGAGAAGGGTTGCCAGAGCAACCGTCCCGAGAACGAGGTTGCGCATGCGCACCTTGTGGAACCATGAGGTCACGCCCCTTTTAGGAGGGGCATTCCTCTGTTCGCCACGTGGCACGGCATTCCCAAAGCGGAGGGCAGAGAAGCAGCAGCAAGAATTGACTGCTGCTGCTCCAACTCCGCAGATAACTGAATAAAAGGTTTGAAGCCGCCATGGGGCGCTCAAACAAGAAGACCGGGGGGGAAAGAAGAAGGCTCCCCCGACGCGACGGGGGGGAACAGGACGGTACCCTGGCAGAGGCAGCAGATGAGGGCAGTGAGAGCCTTCCCACCCGGGCCGCCATGATGGAGCGGCTCCGGGAATGCAAGGCCCTCCTAAGGGCCCGGGCCCCTAATGCACACCAGGAATCCCCCTACAATGAAAGGGGGGCAAGGGGAGTAGCGGATCCAACCCCAGGGGAAGGCACAAGCGGCCTCAATCCCCATGGGGGGATGGGGGGGATCCCCCTCCCCCCCAGGGTGAGAGAGAGAAGGGAGGTGGGCCCACCTTTCCCAACCAGCAAGATGGAGGAAAGGGGGTTAATGGACTCAGCCCCAGGGGAGGGCACAAGCGGCCTCAATCCCTAAGGAGGGATGGAGGCAACCCCACTCCCCTCCGGAGGGTGGGAGAGAAGGGTAGTGGGCCCACCTGCACGTTATAGGGACAGCCAATATGTAGGCAGTCCCTACCAGGGCCAACAACAACAGTGGCAAGGAAGGGAGCAAAATACCAATCCTGGAATCCCCCACGAAGGTAACACCGGCCGGATGGCTCAGGATCAGGGGGTGGGGGACCACATCCCAGCAAGGAATTCCCCAGGAGGCATGGGCCCCAGGGGACAAGTAGAATATTACAGAGGGGGAGGTGGGCAAGATTATGTTAGCAGGTACCCCCAAGGAACTATTGACACAGAGGGGGTGCCTGGCCTAGCCCAATACCATGACCAAGTGCAGCAGAGCAGGAACCAGGGCCCATGGCTCTGAAGTGGGGGTCCTGCTCCCCGTCTATTTTCCAGGCCCCCGCACGATGAGGGTTTGCTCCCAGCGGCCAGACGGCAAGTGGAAACAATGGACGACGGCGAGCAATGCGGCGACGAGGACATTTGGAGGAGGATATGCGCCATCGAGGACGAACTACGCGCTGGAAGAACAACGGTAGTGACAGGATCAGGCAGTCTTCCCTCACGAACACAGGCAGTGCCGTCGACGAGCGCACAAGGTGAACAAAACACTGTAGAGGGCACTACAGCCAGTGCGACAATGGTTCACAGCTCCCCAGTACAGGGACTGACCACACCAGGGAACAGTATAGGGCAAATGACGGTTGCACCTAGAAGTCCAGTACCACCTGAAGGAAGGCCAGGACAGGGCGTATCCTCCCCCAACTGATGTGCTTGAATGGCGGTTGGGTGTGGGTTGCACCCGCACCCCCCCATCACCAACAGGTTCGACGGGTCACACCAATTGTGGTCTGGCCCGATCGAAACGACTCAGAGACCTGCCATCTCAGTTGGTACCCAACCTATCGGGGTCACAGGGCAAGTAGGAGCCTTACAGGGGGTAGGGACCCCAACAGTTACCGAGACAGTCAGGGAGCAGTCCATGACACCTGGGGCGATAGCAAAGGAGCAAACAGGAACCCTCCCACCCCCGCCCCCAAGGGGAGCTATTCCCAGCGTGGCTGCACCATTTGGGGCACATTTATTGCCCGCTGTAAAAGAATTTTTTTTAAAAGGGGAGTATATCGACATTTATGCCCTATTATTCAGTGACCCAATTGTGGATCACTCCGAGCCCGAGGAGGAAAAAGACAAAGAAAAATGTAAGCGCCCAAAAGCCAATCGTAACTGGGCTAATTGGACCTCGGCTTTCGCAGTGTACATGGGTGTAATTCTGCAGGCCGATCCCAGCCGTGGGCTAGAGCTCCATAAGTACGCCGCTATAGTTCGGCATGCCTATGGAACAGGACCGGTGGGCGCATGGTTGCGCTACGATGAGGCATTTCGCCACAGAGCTGCCACCACACCCGGGCTCTGGTGGGATATACATGCACCTGACCTTTGGTTAGAGTGTATGGTCGATGTCACTATGGCACCCAGAGCTGACAGTGGACATCCCCTGGTCCGGGGCGGGGTTGCTTGGGGGTATGATTCCTTTCGAGCAGATAGCCATGCAGGAGGTCAAGGCAACTCGGGCACCTGTCGGGAATACAACAAAAAGGGTCGATGCAATCGCCAAATTTGTAGGTTCCGGTATTCCTGTTCCAGATGCGGGGGTGGACACCCAGCAATTAACTGTTATAGGGCCGGGCAAAAAGGGGCAAAGAAGGGCTATGGCCCAGGGGGAGGAACATGAAAAGGGGGTACCAGCTCCCCTGCTGGGCCACGTAATACAAAAGGGCCCGACCCCAATTAAAATAGATGCACTGGAAAGAGCTTTACAACGGCACTCAGATAGGGCCGAGGTTAATTACATTGTTAAAGGTTTCAAGAAAGGTTTTGTCATACCGGCGTATGAGGTGAGTCAGCGAACTGAAGCAAGGAACCTTAAATCAACGATGGGGATGGAGGACATGGTGAGGGCCAAGATCAAGAAAGAAAGACAAGAGGGGAGGGTCGTGGGGCCCTTTGTACGTCCACCCATGGGGAACTTCATATTGTCCCCAAGAAAGAAAAAGGCGAATTTCGCCTAATTCATCACTTATTCATCACTTATCTCACCCTCGGGGTAGTTCGGTCAATGATGCCATACCCAAGGAGCTTTCAACCATTAAATATGCGTCTTTTGATGAGGCGGTGGTTAAAGTACGTTCGCAGGGAAGGGAGCACTCAATTTCAGGCAGGGTATTATTATGACCGGGCTATGCCGATGGGTTGTTCAATTTCCTGCTCGGTCTTCGAACGATTCAGTACCTTAGTAGAATGGGTCTTTACCCGGAGGCTAAAAGGGGGTGCAGTAACGAAATATCTTGACGATTTCCTCATAATTAGCACCCCAAGGATGGACGAATGTAACGCCGCCCTGCATTTGTTTCAAAAGGTCTCGGCCGAGCTGGGTGTGCCATTGGCCCCAGAAAAAAACGAGGGTCCAGCAACCAAGCTCACCTACTTAGGTATTGAATTGGACACAGAAGCCATGTCTTCTAGATTACCCTTGGAAAAGTTAGTTGGTATAAGGAATAGATTGACGAATGCCTTTCAACTCAAAAAATCACCGTACGAACCCTACAGTCCCTGATTGGAAGTCTAAATTTCGCTTGCCAAGTGGTGGCACCTGGAAGGGCATTTTTATCTCGGTTATACAAGAAATTAAAAGGGGAATTGCCCCCCCCATTTTCAGATAAGGGTTACCAGTGAAATGCGGCATGACCTTGGGGTCTGGAAGGCATTCCTTGAAAAATTCAATGGAGTTAGCTTCTGGAGAGAGTTATTGCTTCTGCAAGCTGACATACAAGTTCAATCCGACGCATCAGGTAGAGTTGGTTTTGGTCTATACTTTAGAGAACACTGGTGCAATGCACCATGGCCCAACGAGTGGCATCACACCGGGGTTACCAGGGACCTCACCTTTTTAGAGTTATTCCCCATAGTAGTTGCAGTGCTCTTATGGACGCGGCAATTCGCCAACAAGACAGTTGTCTTCTGGTGTGACAACTCTGCCGTAGTACACGTAGTTAACTCACTCTCCTCTCGATCACCCAGGGTCATGCAGTTGGTCCGGGCGCTAGTGCTGGCGTGTTTGAAAGATAACATCCTTTTCATCGCAAGGCACGTACCTGGAATCGACAACAGGATAGCAGATGCCCTTTCTCGATTCCAGATGGACCGCTTTCGGGAATTGGCCCCAGAGGCCTATGTAGAACCGGACCAGCTGCCGGAAGGAATCTGGAGCCTTGGGAGGTAGAAGTGCAGACCACCGTCCAGGGGGCACTGGCCCCTCGAACACGGGCTGCGTATGGTAGGGCCTTCAGGGAATTTCAAGAATTCAGGGCAGGTAAAGGATGGGGGATTGGGTTCCCCATAGAGGAAGCCGAAGTCCTCCAATTTGGCTTAGTCCTACATAAACGGGACCTAGATGAGGGTACCATAGCCGGAAAGATCGCTGCCATCAATTTTGTCAGCAGGCTGAAAGGATTTCAGCCTCCTGACAACGGTTTCTATATAAAACATATGCTGGAAGCATGGGCCCGCGAGCAGTCGGCAGCTCGTAAACTACGATCCCCCATAACATCCCCAATTCTTACTCAAGTAGTAGCGGTCCTAGGGGATGTTTGTTACAATGCTTACAAGGTCCAACTATTCCAAACAATATATGCCATCATGTATTTGGGGGGTTTCAGGGTAAGCAAAGTTGTCAGCAGTTCTGCTAGGCATTCGTCCAGGACCGCCTTTGATTTAGAAGACCTTGAGGCAGTTCATCCACAAGTAATACTACGGCTCCATCGGTCAAAGACCAATCAAAGGGGGCGTGGTCAGAGGGTGGAACTTTATAAAGGAGGACCAGAGAACATATGCCCCGTGTCCCAAATGCTGAAATACATGGCAATTAGACCAAAAACCACCGGACCATTATTTGTTCACTTAACGGGTGTATCTGCCACAGCATATCAAGTTACAACTATTCTTCGAGCTGCCATAAAAAAGATTGTCCTTCCGGCTATGGATTTTGGATCACATTCTTTTAGGATTGGGGCAGCAACAATGGCAGCAGCAGCTGGCTTGCCTGAATCAGCGATCCAACGTGTCGGAAGATGGCGATCAAATACGTATAAGAGATATATTCAACCCTACCACCGCTAACAATTCCCTGTTTGTTCCTACCAGGACCCAGGGCCGGCAGGTCTGCACGAGAGGAGGTGTGGATCATCGGCCACAGCCTCGTACGATGGGCAGAAGCAGCCACTACAACATCCAAATGGGGTTCACAGTTAGGTTTAAGTAATAAGGCACACGTTCGATGGTTGGGTAAGAGTGGTCTGAGGTGGAAGCAGCTTCTCCCAATGTTGGGGAGCATGTGCCACCTCCCTCCACCGACAATATTAGTATTACACCTGGGAGAGAATGATCTCCCTGATCGAAAGGGTATTAGTTTAATAATTAATATAAAGGAAGATTTGTTAATAATTAGGCAATGGTTTCAAGGGGTTAGAATAGTATGGACAGATTGGGTGCCTAGGATAAAATGGAGTAGAGCCCAAAATCCGGGGAGGGTTAACAAGACCAGGAAGAACGCTAATCAAGAAGTTGGGAAATGGTTGAGGAGCTTAGGGGGAACTAATATCAGACACGTAGGGATTGTACACAAGAGGCCCGAATTATACAGGAATGATGGAGTCCACTTATCAGACCTAGGTAACGAAATGTACCTGGCAGCCTTGGCTGGTCACCTGGAGAATTTAATGTTTGGCTAGGAGGTGGGGAGTGGGATGGTTCAAGTTTGGCCACCCCTTAATGGCAGGGGTCCAATATGCCAACAAGTTTAATAGGTAGGTTATTAAGTAGTTAGAGTCATCTCAGTAAGAGATGGGGAGATGATACACAGTGTAATGCAGGCACAGCATGCTCTGTGATCACGCTCCCTGGAAGTGGTGTTTTAACTGGGGCCTGCAGGAACATGCGCTGTCTTCAGACACGGTGGACACCTTACTTCTTACTCAAACCCACAGTGGGTTGTCCCCCACCCCACCCCCCCTTCAACCTTGCCCTGTCGTAGGAGGGGAGGAAAAGTTTGGTTAGGATACTGTCAACGGAAGGCACGTCCGGGCAGTACCTGAGTTAATAAGTGCAATTAGTTAAATGGCATATTGGACCCAGAACTGCAGAAAGCAATTTCCCCACCTGCCTATGGTTGTGAATTTAATAAAAGAGTGCGGCCAGTTTTTACACCAACTCAAGTCTCTGTGTCTCATTGGGGTGCGCCGACAATCAAACTGATGTTTATGCTGCTGCATGTTGGAACAGCTACTCAGTGGTCTCCTCCCACAAACTGTTGTGCGAATCGTACCTTGCTATCTGAATCCCGCACCCTCACTTTTGGAGTGCACATTTGCCCACTGCCTGCCCCTCCCCCTTGGGACATGCAGGTCCTGTGGCATGGGGTCTAAGGAGATGAGGTGCACTGTCATTGTATTCATTATTTAGATTGTGGTAGCTCCCACAGCGTGCTGCTTGCTTCCAGGACCATGAAGAGCATACAGTCTTCACAGAAAAAAGAGCCTAATCTGTACATCTTACCATTAATTCTGTTATGTTAACTGCCCCCTCTAATTCTCTGTGTATCCTCTCCCCTGCTGAGATTACTCATGACCTGGCAGACGTGTTCCTGGCACAAATGTTCTGTGTGGGTGGCTGTACAGGGGCTGGCGGGCACCCCAGCTGGCCAGAATACAGGGCCAAAAGGATTCTGAGCTCATTTACTCCACTCAAAATCTGGAGTAATTCCACTGAGATAATGGAATATCCCTACATGTAGAAGTCTTTTGCAAGATGAAAATCAGCAATCCTGTGTTCACCCCAAGTCTTGATCTGAAATGTATCGACTATGGTGCTACTTTCCTGTTTCAAAGGCAATAATAAATAGAAGACGGTGAGCCCAAATTTGGCCTAAGGAATTTATTATGCAATTTTTCCTCTCAGAAGTGTATTCTGCCTATCATAACAGTGTTTGCCATGAAAAACTAGGTCTAAAAAATAAAATGTGCTGCTTAATGTCATAATGTGGTTTAATAACCCAATTTGTCTGTCACGTTTGTTGTTAGAACATTTCCATCATCATGCATTCATGTCTTGGAGCTCAATGTTGTGAATTCTTACTCATGTGAGTAATTCCTGCTCCCGCAAATAGGAATATTGAAATTAGGGATTTCTCCCATGAGGAAGGCTTTGCTAGATCTGGCTCACGCTTTTCAGTTACAGTTTCCTTTTGAAAAAGCTATAATGTGAAATATTTTCTCCCCACTCTTGATTTACTGAGGCTTCCTGGGAACATTCTGTCTAAATCACAATTCTCTCTCTCTCTGTGCCTCAGACTGACATTAGCTGCATTACTCACTCCGTAATCATGGAAATGTATTTGGTGTGTTTGAGGCTGTGTCCTGTCAGCAAAGCATAAAAAAGATTAATTTCAAGTAGCTGTAGAATTTGACAATTAGAATATGCAAATATTTCATGAACAGAAAAATGCTTGTCTTAGTTTTGATTGTAAATATATGGAAGTAGGCTTTCTGAAATACTTTCTCGTGCTTCTTCTGTGTGATGGATTGCCGCCTGTCCACTATCCTCTTAAGATTGTCTGTACCATTAAAAAGAAAGCACTTTCCAAATACCAGATTAGGAGACAGTCTAAGTTAATTGTCACGGTGAAACTGCATTATAAGATCAGACATAAACAGCTGCATCTAACTTGCAGCATAATTCGCTTTATATTTTATTTATATAGCGTCTTACCTAGTTAAATCTTTTCTAGGATTTCTAACATGTCTCCTAAGAAGCACACTGAGAGACAGTCTGGCATATCTTGTGTGCCAGTTTTTCTTTAAAAAAAAATGTTTAAATAGTTTTTATCACATTGGCCAGTTTCCACCACTCACTGGTGACACAAGAGGGAAGCAGAAGGCATCAAAGGGTATTTTCAGACGTTACGAGATCACAGTGAACCACGGTGAATACCCACCTATGGTCACTGTGACTTGCACGTCTGTTTGGCGGCCGCCAGATGTTCGCCACGCTCAGTCCCCACATGGGGTCAGTTTCAACCACGCTTCCCGGGCTAGCCGCACCAATTCCCCGGGAAGCGTGGTGAAAGTGATCCCCAGCGGGGATCAAAGAAAAGTAACATCTGGTCGGTCACCACGGCCCGGAAGCACCGGCGGGATTCCGGGCCATGGCGGATTCGGCCAGACACTGCGGCCGCATTGGCCCCGCTGCCCGCCCGTCTCCCCAGAGGACAGGCGGCGGGGAGCGTGGAGGGGGTGGGGCCGTGCAGCCGCACATTGCACCGCGCTGCCCCCCCCTCCCCAATTCCCCGCCGGGACGACCCCGGCACGTCTGTTTATTGTTTTTGTGACGGGGCCAACTGGCCCCGTCACGTCTGAAAACACCCAAAGTGGAATCTAAGAACCCAGGGCCAGCCTTAGAATTTACGGGGCCCAGGGTGAAGAGAAAATGCAGGACTCCACCCCCTCAGGGGAACCCTCTGCGGTGGTCATGTTTCGGGTTCCACTGGGAGGGAGTGGGGGCCCCACACCCTGCCCTCGTGAAAATGGGGACCACTGCGGGGCCCTACCAGTAGAGAAAATAGCAGGGCCCAGGCCAGTCGCCTGAGGTATCCCTGTGGTAAGGCTGGCCCTGTAAGAATCACAGCACTGATGGACAGCAACAAAAGCCCAACCAGCATATTGATAGAGTGGCCTGTTTGCAGAACAAGATTTTTCTTCAGACGCCTGAGAAATGAGCTGAGGTGACTATGTCTAGGGCATTTGGAAGGCCTGGAAAATGTCCTCTCTTGTATTCATTTGTTGGCTCTCTTTTTGTAAAAAAAAGTGACCACAGTTAGTTCTCTTGGGCTCTCAGTAGCAGAGAATGTTGGCCTTCACTTCATGTTTGAAAGCAAGTTGCTGTTGTACAGAGACCAGTCGGGTAAAATCACCTCAGTGAAAATATAAAATAGTTCAAAGGAAAGGTGAATGGAACAACATGCTCTAGTGAAACACGGTAGTACTTTCCTGTGAGGCAGAGATTCCGAAACCATAGGTCAGGACCCCCAACTCAATTGGCACACTTAGCATGTTTTTGTTGCAGTCTGGGGTCACAGATTCTATTTAAGTCTCAAAATGGGATCCCAAGACAAAATGCTTGTGAACCGTTAATCTGATTTCTTAGAAATCTAATGTTTATAGCCATACTAACCCTTACTGAACTTGGAGCATGGAAAGGATGGCAGAATTTGTCTCTTAAAGAGTGCAGTCCCGTCTCCATTCGAGTCACTCCCATTGATTGCAACGGAGTCAGGATTATGCCCCTAATCTAGATATTCTCCAGAGATTTGTGCAGTCTCTCTTAGCACTCAAAAAGCAAAAGCAGATCTGTTTATGGCAGCAAATCAATCTCAGGAAATGTCCCCTAGTTCCATGTCTGCCCTGAATTGTGAACTAAATTTGACAGAAGAAAAAACATTTTGTTTCAAAGAACTCTGAATCTTCTTGGCAACTTGCCATGGAATGAAATTAAGTCAATATAATTACAGTTTACAAATGGTTTAACCCAGGCATTCTGTCTCCCACAGTTCTCATCTCCTCTGCACACAACCCTTCCTCGGTTTCTTGGTAAATTTCACCATGCACTGGTGTGCTCAGAGAAAGAATGTTAAATGCTTCTCACAGTCAGGGTTATTACGTGAGCTAGCAACAGCTGACATAATGAACTGAATGGGAATGATTTTGTGTTTGTTGCACAGCCAATCTCTAGGATAAATGAGGCGGGGGAGGGAAATAATCGCAAACTACCGGCATCATGTTACGGTGCAAGAAATGAAAACTTTTTCCTTGCAGGAAGAAATATCCCTGTTGTTTCGTTTCCCCAGCTACAAAGTAGGAATAATAGCACTCACCTACCTTGAGGCATGCTGCGAGACTTAATTTTATTACATCTCTACTCCAAAGGAGTTTGTGGAAAGAAGGCACTATAGAAGCACAAATTATTGCTGCATATTGTACCAGAGCCCTTATTATGGTGGAATAAAAAGGATTTTTTTTCTAACAAAGAAATTTCCCTGTACTCCTCTGCTTCTGAATTGATAAATTAGAGATTCCTTCCGACTTCTTTCATAAACTCCAGGATGCAGTATGGGGAAGGGAAGGAGGGACGTTTGTGCAGATGTGAGCAGAATGATGGTGCACGTTCAACCTCAGGCCCCTCCCACTGGCTCTGGCACTCCAGGCTGGGACTTCTTCTGCAGGCTCCCAGTTCTAGTGCACCTCAGCAACTGGGAGGGGTGGAGCATTTCCCTTTAGAGACATCTTTCCCTACCCATCCACCCCTCTCCTCCCTGGAGACATTCCCTGGAGCACCAGTCCTGCTCTTCTTCCCAGAGTTGATCTCCAGTGAGCTTGTCCCCCTCCTCACAATGTGATCGACTGGAGACTAGGGGCGGATTCAGACGTGTCTTTAAATCGCACAGAAGTCTCGGCAGCATCGTGCGATTTTAAAAACCCCGCACTTCCGGGTTAGTGTGAATGCGGTGAGCGCGCACGTTTCCACCTAGCCCGAATGTTTGGAGTGCGGATTGAAAAGCTGCTCAGAGCAACCTTTCAATCCGCACTCCAAACATTCAGGCTAAGTGGAAATGTGCGCGCTCAGCGCATTCACACCAGCCCGGAAGTGCGGAGTTTTTTAAGTCGCACGATGCCGCCGAGGATTCTGTGTGATTTAAACGCACGTGTGAATCCCCTCTAGTTTGTGATCTACCAGTAGGTCGCGATCGACCTCTTTGCCCCACCCACCCCCCAGCCCCCACTGGGTTTTAACATCTGTACTCCGAAGGAGTTTGTGGAGACCTAGACACTCCTATTCCTAAATTCTATTTTCTCTACTGCCACAAAGGCATTTCTGAAGGATCTGTTCCATAATTCTAGCCAGTGTGTAAGAATGCCCAGTACTAGTTCATTCTAGGTTTTACACTGAACTGGGACAAAGGGAGCAGTTAGCAGTAGCTAGCAGTTAGCTACCCTGTGGTGTGCTGTTAGCAGCAAGAATAAAGTTACCGTCCTGTTTTAGTTTAAAATGACCATGTCATTCACTTCTGAAGTTCCCAGTAGATTGGGACACAACTACAAATTCACTATGTGACCTTGAACAGGTAATCTAATATCTCTAGGCCCATCAGCAGATAAGGTTTCACTTAGCCAGCCTTAATAGTTATGAATGGGGTCCCGTGCGTAGATGCGTGCCCACAGCCAGTTCAGTTTCCTGCCTTGTGCTGTAAGCATAGCCAGCTACTTTGTGCTCCAGGTGGAGAGCTGATGGCTGTAGCTCACAACACAGTCTGCTACTGCTGTTTCACTTTGGGTGGAAAAAGTACTGACACAATTTTTTTTTTACCAGCTGGATGGGCCTGTCAGTTCTGTGCCTCAGTCTGTTCATCAGTAAAATGGGTAACTATTTAATTTTTATAGCACTGCCCATCCATGTATCGTCTCTGCCTGGTTTATAAGGCTTGTGTAGTCAGCATTCCATCCCTGGACTTTAGTCAAAGACTTGTGTAGTGACATTGCACAATAAGGGCTGCGTTTCTCAACCCGGTAGAAAAAGGCAATAGCTGTGTGTGCTTGTGGCGTTCTTGCTAAACAATAAAGTGTATAGCTACAAAACACCATGCAGTGGCATAAGTCCCTCCACATCAACTGTTGAGAAGCATGAAACAGGGAGAAACATGAGCTGTCTTGCCCAAGTTTATACACAGGAAGTGTGTGACAGGCCCCAGGTTTTCTGAGTTCCCATCCTGAGTGTTAATTACAAGAACATCCTTCCTCCCACCTTCTTGGTGGGTCAGGCACAAGGCCCATTGGCCTGATCTATTTCTCTATAGCGTTTCCTTTGTAGGCATTTCTGTATGTGCAGAGGTAGGAGGGAGGGTGCATCCTCATTTTCTGCTCACCCCATGGAATGGTTTGCACCCATTTTACAGATATAAAATCAGGGCAGTCCTGGGAAGCCATAGCAGCTCCTTTTTCTATACTTGTTCTCTGGCAGAGCTGGAGGACATTGGTGTGCAGGGCTGCTAATCACATTATCACATACAAGTAGGAATTTGTGCCTCAATTATTTACTTTTGTATACACACTTAGCCCCACCTGTATAGTTTTCTGTTCCATTATTATGTCATTTCTGTTTCTAGAGGCACTGGCAACCACTGCAAGTAGAGCACCTAAGTAACTTAGAACCATCCTTGGTTTCTTTGGGAATTTCACTGAAACGCTATCGGGTGCCTTTACCCAGCCTGCCCCCACAGCTCTGCTCTGCCTCACACCTGGGGGCCCATCCAAGTACAATGTGCAAGTGGAACAGAAGCAAAGCAGTCAGCGCCTGCTCCGGAACATCCCAGAGCAAGCCGCCCAAACCTGGGACATCAACCAACGGCTGCTGCAGTTCTGCTCCTCCTCGCTGGAGGTTGCTCCAGGCAATGCCGTAGAACTGCGGGTGGCAGCCTAGAGTGGGAGCCGATTCACCCGCAGCTCTCTGGTGTGGGGCAGGAGGGTGCTGTGTGGGCGGACCGCAGGCCACAGCAGCCACAGGGTCTCTTTTAAACAGACAGATGCAGGGGTGCATCCCCCGACTTGCACGTCCATGTCAAAACACCCCAAATCTTGACCCTGCAGACACTCTTGGGAATGTTGCCAGTTTTGATTTGGCTGGTGGATTTTCCCAACAGGCTCTGACGTCACTATGACCCATTTGAAATTTTAAACCTGTGTAACTTTTAGCTACTCTAAGTAGTCTCAACCAAGAGGGGAAATGTTTAGGAGTCTGCTCAGTTTACAGACAGGGTGCTAACCAAGTCTCGTTGACTCAGCAGGGTTAGGATTACGCCCACAATATCAGAAGGTGCAATCAGGGCTGCATTAAGGTCAATAGCTAAACTCTCATTAACTTCAACAGAGTCCAAATTGCTCCAAGAGAAATAGCTGGGACAATCTGGGAGACAAATGGCAAAATCCAGAAGGCTTTAATACATTTGGAGGAGAAACAGCTGGGATCTTGAATGTTTTGGAGGAGTCCACCAAATGAAGAAGCAACACACTTTGAAAAGCAACAAGAACAAATGCATGAGCCTACTTAAGAGCAGTAAAGGTGAGTGTAAGGTAAGGTAAAAGGATTTTATTTATAGGGCGAAGCCCTTTAACAAATTTACGTAACATAACAATATAAATACAAGAGATACTAAAAAACACTGGCTGGCCCAAGTAAGCTCTGGATATCTTTACACGAGAGGAGTGGACCCAAGGTAGGGCCCTTCAGGTATTTAATTCTTGGGCCTAATAGAGCAGGGCAGTGGAAGAAAACATGCTCTTTTGTATCTATCGCCTTCAGCTGGCATAAGGGGCATAGGCGCAGAGCTCATGGGATCTGTTTGTACCACCCCTCCAGAATTGCCAAAGGGAATGTATTTGTTCTTAATCTGAAATACGCCAAACGTTCTTCAGCATTCTCCCAAGCAAAAAGATAATAGGGGCCGGAAAACTGGAAATTGGGAGAGGTGTATAGGGGAGCTATCTTTTGGGAGGACAAAAGAGCTCCCTCCAGTTGGATCTTCTGATCTTGTATTTGTCTCTTGGTCAGAGTCCTTACGGCTACTTGGCCTAAGTTAGCAAGGCATCCAGGGGAGAATCCCAGCAAGGCGACTTCTTGCTCTGCCTGGCGTAACCAAGGGTCTCCCAACCCATTCCCCAACGCTAGGGATAAGAGAGAGCCCTCCTGCTTGTGGAATAGGGCTACCTTAGCCCAAAATGCAACCACTGCTTGAAGGGCATACACCCTTAGTGGAAAACAAGGCCCATGCTTCAGCCCTCAAAATAGCTTGGGGAATACCCCTATACGTCGTAGAAAGCCGTTCTGAAGGGGTTCTAGGAGGTCTAGAAAGGAAAGGCCCCAGATAGGAAATGCAGATAATATCTGGCCAAGGACCTTTGCCTTGAAAAGGCGGAGTCTCCCCCCTTCGCTCAGGAAAAACTTCAATATTGCCGAGATGGATTTTTGGCAAGTGCCTGGACCGCAACCAAATGTTCTCTCCAACCCCCATTTGAAGCAAAGATTACCCCCAGATACTTATAGGACCGGACCTGCTCGATGGGATTTAGCCCAATGGACCAAGAATGGCGTTTCTGAATTCCCCTAGCCCCTGCTACCAGAACCTGCGTTTTAGAGAAATTGATTGATAATAATTCGGCCTGACAGTAGTCGCCAAAGGATTGCATAGCCCGCCTCAGTCCAATTATTGTCTGAGAAATCAATACTGTATCGTCAGCATAGAGTAATAAGGGGATCTTGCGATCTCCTATTTTAGGGGCGTGCATATCTGTTTGCTTCAGAATATGCACTGAGTTGTTTAGGTAGAGGTTAAAGAGCGCGGGAGCCAACAGGCATCCCTGTTGCACTCCAGCCCGTAGCCCTAAAGGTGAGTGTGCATTCATCTGTTTGTGAGATTGACCATGAGAGAATCCCCAAATAGGAAGACACTGACAGGAGTTAAATGATGTGAATTGTTCCAAGTATGAAAGTCCCTTTTGAAAGTTGCATACAGTGCCTAAAAATACATCTTTCAAGCAGGGGCTTAGCTGGGTTGCAGCAGGCCCTAGTTCAGAAGATGGAATCCACCCACATTACTCACTGTGCTAGCCAGGGGCGCCCAGCATAGCTATTACAATATGCACAGTTGGTGCATTTGGGTCCCCTGGCTCATAGACCAGTGAAGCTGCACCATCTGCACGTATGAGAGCTACGCCCCTGCTAATTCTCGGACCAGCCAATGGATCACTGGAAAAAGTGAAACCAACAATCTGACAATCAGACCCAAAAGAACAAGATTGAGATTGGGGTGCTTTTGGTTTTGCTTTGTTACGATAGACTGTTGTTTTAAATCAGAAAAGCTGTAGGATACAGGTGTGTGTGTGTGTGTGTGGCTGACTTTTAATGGTTGTCCCACCAAAGACAAAAACTCTGTTTCTCCCAGCAACTAAACAGTAAGAGGCCTGTGGTTTGGAAACTGACCATCCAGCACTGTGTATGCAATGCATGCTTTCAGATGGCTCCTTCTTCAATCAGATGTCAGTGGGGTAGCTACTGGAAGGGGCCCAGGTGCAGAAGATGGGATGAGGCCCCCAGATTCCCCAGAAGTAGCAGTGACAGGGCATAGGAGTGGTAGGTAGCTGCACCAGGAAGCCTGGAAAGTAACAACCACCACGCCGGCCCCAGCTTGCGGCCCCCTACATACATACCTACTTGCCAGGAGTTTGACATTCAAGGGTACAGTACAATTCATGCTACCTTTTAAAACTGATTTTTGCTTTTCCTATTATTGGATTGTTACTTTTATTTGGAGCAACAACTTTTAAGCATCCTCAGCAGAGTTGGAAAAATAACTACCTTTTTTAAAGGAGAGATTAATTCAGTTCAGTTTGATTGAATCTGAAGAGGTAATTCCAGCTCAGACCAGCTCGAGAGACTCTCCACCTCCACTATTCCCCCAGCAGTATATCTGCTACCAACACACTCAGACAGTAAAATACGTAGAAGCTAAAGGACTTATAACTTCAGAACTTGCAAGGTGAAATAGCAGAGTGTAGCCTAGTGGATAAGGTTTTGGGCCCTTTTTAAACAAGATGCACCCATGGATGCCCACGGATGCCCACTGCATGAGCATGCATGGGTGTGTCTTGTTTTTACAGACAGCAGCAGGTGGTTGGACATGTGTGCATGCTCCCATGACCCACGCATCCCTACCCACTTCCACCCATCACCCCCGTACGGAGCATCTGGCAAAAAGGCAGGTTGCTCCATGCAGGGGGATGCGGGAGGTGGGTGGGGGTGCACCTGTGTGCACACACACCCTGAACACACACGCACACCAACAGCAGCATGTCCACAGACAGCCCCCTCCCCCCCCCCAGCCGTGGCCCATTTTAAAAGGGCCTTAGACTTGGACTGGGGATGCCAGAGTTCAACTTCTGTGGGTGTTAATAAACTTGACAGTGGCCCACTCAGACCCGGGGGCCACCATCACATTTGTTGGGGGCAATCGAGATGTTTGCCCTTGAGTTTCCCCAGGCGTGTTGACGGCTCGCCTGGGTTGTGATCCTGGAGACCTCTGGGGTCACTAGCCGCCAACACACCCGGGAATGGCCTGCCCGACTAGGCCACAGCAGCTATCGCATGTAGTAATCCACTATTCCTGACCCGGTCTGGAGTGGCCACCATGACTGGCAGCCGTCATTGGTCCCCATGGCTGCCCATCGGGGGCGGGGGGGGGGCACTGGGCATGTTCATATGGCTCCCCAACCCCTCTCTCCAGGGCTTGGCTGCGTGAAGGTTTGTTCTGCAGCCGGACCTGATCCTGACCAGGTTGCAAGCGCTTCCCGGTGAGGATCGTGGTGTGACAGTGGCGCTCCACCATCACGTATGTTTCCACCCTGTCTTAGCTATGAGTTCAGGGGTAGCCTTGGGCAAGTCACTATTGCTCAGCCTTGACTCCCCATCTGTAAAATGGGAATAATAATGAGCTACCTCACATGGTTGTGTTGTGAACTAGATAGGAGCTGTAAAGTACTTTGAAGACTGGAAGTGCAACATAAGTGATAAATAATAAGCCAGCAGCCCTCATGATTTGAAGGACTTCTTAAAGATCACAATGTATTCAATGGAAAGATTTTTATTTCTTAAGCAAGATAATTTTGAATACATTCAGTGCAATCTGGAAGGAATATTTAGAATATTTTGGAGACTAGTTTACAAGCAGTCCTTTTTTCCTTTCCCCCCGTCTTTTCCCCACCTCTGTATGGTTTTCTGACTGTATTCATTTATGTAGTATAATAAAATGAATTAAAGTTTGTTTGCTCTTCTTTTAAAGAAAGATCACCATGTATAATATCACAAGACTCACAATAACATTGTTAGAATCCCAGCTTTCTTTTGATTATTTTCCCCCTAGCCCATATGGCCACAGAGAAAAACGTGACGGCAGTCTACCCTAAAGCTTCAGAACCAAAATACAAATAGAAGACAACCTTCCCCCAACTTTTTTGTATCATGGTTTTAGGCCCAACTCATGGTCTTTTAGCTGATATAATGTCAAGTTGTATCAAGTGAGAAGAAAGTCTCAGACACGTACAAGAGTGACGGGTAGCTTTGAACCTGGCAGTCCCCCACAAGGCCTCAGCGAGCATCAGCTGGAAGCTACAGACGTCCATCAAGGGAGAATGTAGGACTGAAAAGGCCGTAGAGTTGGTTCTGTGTCAGTACTGCATCCAGTCCAAGAGACTAGAGCATGTGTTATAGTGGCAGGGGGCTGGGGTGAGTCACTGTAGGGACTGGGCTTTAGTGGGGCAGCCCCTTAGCCTGCCCTTATGAAAATGGGCTCCACGTGACCAGGAGCCTATGGAAAGCTGAGCTTTAAGCTCAGCTAGGGGTATAGCTCTAAAAAGTTCCATGCCCACAAGCCTGGGCATGGAAGGTGCCTATGCACACGGAGTGGAGTTCCCTGGCATGGGCCCCATTCCACCTTCTGCCCCAGGAGGCTGAAGGAGGTGAATAGCCGCAATTGACACAGCCCCATCGCAGATGGCAACTGCATGTTCCCCACAGCTCTAAATACGTAGCCTTCCCTGAAGGGCTGGATTCTGAGTGCAGACTGTGTCGGGTGTAATGATCCTAAGACTCAGTAGCATGTCAGTGTAGCATGGATTGGAGGCAAGCAGTGAGGACACTTCAGCGCTAGCCCCAGTGGGTTTCGATAATCATGTTGATGCATAATTAACCAAGGGAAAGCTGGTTTTTACCAGGGCTGCCAGAACAAGGGACGCTGCAGTCACCTAGCTGCAGTTCTTGAATAGTTGAGATTCAAGGGGTGCAGCCACATGAGACATGCCCGCAGTTTGGGTAGCCTTTACCCCACATCAGGCAGCCTTACTGTGAGATGCAGTGCATTGTCTGCCCAGTAGCTGCCAGATGTTCACCCTGCAGCGTGAAGGGCAGCTGGCTGCTACACGCAGCGCGTAGTAAGTCCGAAGTGGAGTGTGGCTGCTCAGCGCATGGTAGCGCGCCGCTGCTCATGGGCCCAGTCCCTGTCGGCCCCACTGCGCGGCAAGGTTTGTTACGAGATTTGGAGCGGTGGGCGCCACCTCCATTCTCATGCAGCCACGTCATGGCCAGGGGGCGAGATAGTGAGCGGGGCGGGATGGGTGGGGCAACATTGTACAGCTGTCCCAAGGCTCTGGCAGCAGCCTTCCCGCCCGTTTTCCCCACAGGGGGGAGGACCGACTGCCCTGCTCTCCACGCTGGCCCCAAGTGTGGCAGCAGCAATTGCCCATCACGGCGCCCGCCGGGCATTGGACCCGCCCCAGCTCATGTGATGCCGCTGAACACAAGGTGAAACAGTTTCAGTCTTTAGAAGGATTCCTGGGGATGCCCAATTCAGAAGTACAGTGGTTCAGGTTTCACATACTGTGTCCCTCTTTGACCCACTTTCCCCATGCACAAACAGTGCACCGAGGCACAAAGTTGTGGAGAAGCGCCCGCTCCAGTTCCCAGGGTCCCTGTACCAGTCCCTGACAGACGTGCTTTCCAGCTACAATCCGCTCAGACTCCTCCTGAGATCAGAGACGCTCTAGGCCTTCCGGGGAACTTCCGGGTTTCCCCGGAAGGCCTAGAGCGTCTCTGACGCCAGCAGCCACAGCCGGCGCTGAGGCCGCCGGATCGCCCGCCGCCGCCGCACCCGGAGCTCCGCAAAGGTAAAGCTGCAGCACTCAACTTTAGTAGGGGTGATCCCTGGGGGGTTGGGGGGGTGTTAAACACACACCCCCGCAGGGATCGGGTCTATACTTACCGGCGGCTGCGGGGACACCGCGGCCGCTGGTGCTGGGGGGTGGGCTCTTTTTTTTAACAAAAATCCAGGCTGGGCAGGGTGGGTGGGGGGTGTCCCCCCTTCCACCCGCGCAGTCTGGGAGGGGGAGGGGGGAGGAATTGATTGTATTTCATTGATTTCAATGGGGACACAGTGCCCCATTGAAATCAATAAAATAAAACCGGTACCGGTATACCGGATTTAATCCGGGAATCCGGTTCTTTGAGAACTGGAAACCGGTAAATCTGGTATCCGGTATTTACCCCAGGGTCCCACCCCTAGTAAATAGAGAAGAGGAGAGGACCAAGGATGGAGCCTTGGGGGACCCCAGCCGAAAGGGGGAGGGAGGAGGAGCTCGAATCGGGGAGCGAGACTTTAAAGTAGCGGTCAGAGAGGTAGGAGGAGAACCAGTCAAGGACAGAGCCACGGAAGCTGAAGGAGTAAAGGGAGTCCAATAGGAGCGAGTGGTCAACAGTGTCAAAGGCAGCAGAGAGGTCAAGGAGGACAAGGATGGAGTAGAGGCGCTTAGATTTAGCGACAAGTAGATCATTGGTGATCTTAGCCAGGGCAGTTTCAGTAGAGTGGAGGGGGCAGAAGCCAGATTGGAGAGGGTCCAGGGAGGAGTTGGCAGAGAGGAGGTCCAGGCAGCGGGAGTAGACAACGCTTTGAGGCAAAGGGAAGGAGGGAGACTGGCCAGTAACTAGAGGGATCAGATGAGTCCAGGGTGGGCTTTTTGAGGATGGGGGAGACAGTAGCGTGTTTGAAGGCAGAGGGGAAGGAGTCTGTGGAAAGGGAGAGATTGATGACATGTAGAAGTGGGGGGGCGACAGTGGGAGCAATAGAGGTCAGGAAGCGGGTGGGGATCAGGTCAAGGGGGCAGGTGGAGGGGTTGGATGAAGAGAGCAGGGTGGAGATTTCCTAGAGAGAGGCAGGAGGGAAGGATGTGAGGAGAGAGGGGGGAGGGGGTGGTACGGGAGCAGGAGGAGGAGGTGGGTGGGAGGCAATCTCCTGATGGATCTTGTCAATCTTTGAGGTGAAGAACGATGCAAGATCCTGAGCAGGAAGGGAAGAGGGCGGAGGAGGGCAGGGGGGTTTAAGAAGAGAGTCGAAAGTAGAGAAGAGGAGGCGAGGGTCGCGAGAGAAAGATTCAATCCTGGAGGCATAATAGTGTTGTCTAGCTAGGGAGATAGCTGAGGAGAGGGAGGAGAATTACAATCAGCAAGGTGCCATGCTTTTCCTTCTCTTGGGAAACATCATGAAAATAAAGTCAAAGTAAACCTTTTCTAGCAGATCCTAGACAGAAAGCCCTGGAGAGGGTAAGCAAGGAGGGGGTGAGGGCATGTCTGGACACATGGGAAGTGACTTTGAAAGGCAACAGGGCCAGCTTTAAGCAAGGGCCAGTAGGGGCCATGGCCTGGACCCTGCAGGGAAGCCAGTCCTGGTAGACTCAGGACCAGCACTCCTGAAGCCCCAGGACAAGCTGTCTCTAAGGGGCCCCTCTCTCTCTGCCTGCAATGCTCAGCTCCCAGATGTCCTGCCCTCCTTTCTCTCATCTCACCTACTAGGGTGGGGGAGCATGACCCTGCAGGAAGGAGTTATGGGTTTGGGCTGTTGAGGGTGGGACCCTAAGGCCCCTGCATTCTATTTTTGCCTTGGACCCTGCAAATTCTACTGCTGGCCCTGGAAGGCAAGGTTTAACCCATGGAGTCAAATACTCACTGAAACCAGACAGAAGGAAAATGTAATTTGATTCTGTTAAATAGAAAAAGGGGAGGCTTGTCAAGAGCCTAGACGACTCAGAGAAAGGCAGCCAGGTGAGTAAAAGTTTTTTTTAAATTGAATTTCAATTTATTATATTGAATACTAGCAAACACTAGCAAACAAAAAACATATATAAAAACATATATAAAAACAATACAAGTCAGGACAATATTAATTTACAGGGATTTCAATGCTTTAGACAACATAAAACGTTTTCTAAGATCTTCTGCCTTAAAGGCAAATGCAGCTAACCTCAATATAAATGACTCTCTCTCTTGTTGCAAAATACAAATTAATTTTCCGTTGTGAAAAGGCCCTAAGAAAAAGTGGCAATGGCAACAAGTACTGGTTTCTTCTAGGGACGCTATATTGTGGGCATTCAAGGACATAATGGATCCTCCTCTATCACCTGAACACAATATCCCACACCCTCTCCGTTCTTGGAATGCCCAATCTCTGGCCCTCAATCATCGCCATCAGAGTTTGTTCCAGTCTTAGTCTAGTTAACGCAACGCTTAAGTTGGGTTTCAAATCTAGAGACAGGTATTTCTCCAAACCTTCCCCCCGTTTTCTAAAAAATATATAGAGGGGCTATATGTGAGAAGCAAACAGCTGCCAAATTAGTTTCATACGCCACATCACGATGAGGAAAAAATATTTTATTATTGGAGAGATAATAACCAAACCCCATCATGCAGATGGTCTTTGACACAAAAAGCAACAATGGAGATTGAAAATCAAAGGTAAAAGATTGTCTTCTATGAGACACATTTTAGGAAAACTTTGCAGGGAGTTAGTCAAGATTTTAAACCAAAAGGCTAGCATCCTGATAACCACCATTGTAATAACTGCATCCAAGTCTGTCTCCAGTCTGAGGAATGGCGTGAGGGTAGATGATGGCAGACCTAACAAGGAAAGCAAAAACCTGTTTTGCAGGACATCAATCCCTTCCCGTGCTGTGTAACCCCAAACCTCCAAACCAGATAAGAGCTGGTATTGATCTTGGCACTATATGCCTTTAAAGGAGCACCGATTGATCTCCCCGCAACCGAGTGATAGAATTTCTTAATTGCCCCTGCCGATTGGGATACTTTATATTTAAGCATATGCAGATGTACGTTCCAAGATGAAACATCGGAAAGGAGGACACACAAATATTTGTAACTCTTAACCACTTCCAGCCTAGTCTGTCCCATTCACCAGGCAAGGTGTAGTTGTTGTTTTTTATAAACAAGTGTGGGGGGAGGGTGAGATTCTTGGTTTTCTCGGCGAGAGTCAGGGCAATTCTTGGCTCATTCTCATCTGCAAGACTGCAACAAGCGTTGCCAGCACCATTTTGGAAAACAGCTGCGCATGAACAGAACAGCCCTGGTGGCCATTTTGTAAATGCGCAGAGCGGTTTTTGAATTTTCTCAAGATTCTACTGAGATCTTGAATTGCTACGAAGATCTTGTTGCACCATGTGCAGCCCCTCCTCTCTTCGCTTCACTGGCTTCCCCTTCCTGAACGAATCCTGCACAAGCTCCTAGTCTTCACCTATAAAGTTCTTCACAACCTTGTTCCTCCCTACCTCTCTGCACTTATCGCCCTCCATACTCCAGCCCTTGCACTTTGCTCCTCCTCTGTCCCTTCTCTCACCTTTCCACGCCTTCCTTGCTCCCCTAAGCGCCTTTGTCCCTTCTCACTTGCTGCCCCCATGCCTGGAACTCACTCCCTATCCACATCCGCCTTGCCCCCTCCCTTCATATCTTCAAATCTCTCCTTAAAACTCACCTTTTTCGTTCTGCTCTGTCTGACTCTTTATCCTGCTGAGCCACTATTCCTATACCTATGATCTGTTTACCCTTATCCTTGCCACATGGACCTGCCTGCTGTCATTCTCATCGTAACCAAGCCAAGTATGTGCACTTGAGACCTCGCATCTTCATGACTGTTAGACCCCTTGTCTCTCCCTCTGTTCCCCTTCCTATGTCTCTCCCCCAGCTCCTGTCTCTCAGATTGTAAGCCCTAGGGGCAGGGACCGTGTCTATTTTATTACTTTGTAAAGTGCCAGGTACACTGCTGGTGCTATATAAATGTTTGTTATTAATAATAATAATCATCTTGTTGATATCAGAATAATGTTTCTCGATTTTCACGAGAATCTTAGAGGACAAGAAGTGGATCTCAATTCAGCTGTAAAATGAACGGTATGTAATAAATGGTAAACAGGAAGTCGGTAACTTGGGACAGAATCTCACGGATTTCTTCAAAAAATCACATCATGTTGGGAAATTAATCCCAGTTCCCTATATGGCAATTAAATGGGTATGGAATGGCTTCCATGCAAGGAGGGGCTTGATAGGTTAGGGCTCTTCAGCTTGGACTCAGATCAGTAAAGGAATCTGCGTACCAGCCAATGAGTGACAAGGAAGTACGAGGGAAAATGGAGCACAAGAAATCTGGCATTACATTAGTATTACTTCTCAGGATTTGAAATAGACAGCAAAGTAGTAAATAGGATCCTGGTAAGCGGGAAGTCAGTAAATTGAAGAAAAAAAAGTCAGTCAAGACATTGCCAAGTACCAAGAGGTTCTTGATTCAACAGAGACAGTATCGTGAACTGGGATTTAAACAAGATTTCCCATTTTGGTGACATCACATTTGGGATAAGATTGTATTCAATCCTGTCCTCCAGCCCTGCAGCACAGGGATGGGGAACCTCTGGACTGTGGGCCAAATGTGGCCCCATTCCTTTCTAAACCTGGCCCTCCATGGCTTTATTTTACTTATTTATTTGGATTTGTATCCTGCCCTCTTCTGCAGGCTCAGGGTAGCTTACAAAATAAAACATACAAAAACATAAAAGCCAGAAAAATACAAAACCGTATAAAATTCTAGTTAATAATAATAATAATAATAATAAGTTTATTAGTGTGTAGACTTGCCATCACACAACCATGGAAAAATGACTACAAAGACAAACATACAAACAATCAGATCAACCAATGGGCAACCCAAAACATCCCACTGTGACCCACAACAGAATCAGAATCGAATCCCAAGTCCAACACCCAGCTTCCCCCTAGACTGCGACTTGGTCTCCCTATCTCCTCTAAGTGCGGGCACCTTAAAGAGGAAGTAGGCCACCTTCCTTGTGGTCGTCTCATCCTGGCCCCCCAACAATTTCAGCAACACTTGGCGATAGTTCTGATTTGACTTCAGGTAGGGGGAGATCCACTTAGCACGAAGACCAGTATACTGTTCACAGTGCAACAGAACATGTTCCAGAGTGTCGGGGAGCTGGTGGGAACAATCACAGGGAGGAACAATCAATGGCTTCCCCCTAAAGCGCACAACCCGAGGGGAAAACATTCATTCTAGCCATTGTGAGGCATCGGAGGACCTGAGGGCTCAAATGATATTATAAATAAAGGGCTGTAGCAAGAGGGGCATCGTATAGCTCCCTGACTAAAGCCAGCGAGGTCTTGCCTCTGAGGATGGTAGTCTCCTCTTGCAAAGTGATGTCCGCCAGCCTCTGTAGAAAAAGATTCCTGATGCCGTCATAGGTAAGAGAGTATAAATCATCCAAAGCCAAACCCATCCAACATAACTTGGACCTGACTTGGATTACCCAAAGGTTATCCTCGGCCAACACCAGGGTAGCCAGTGGGGCAGTGCGGGAAAAATGCAGCTTCAGCCAGTACCCAATGGCCAGTCGCCAAACCTGGGACTCGATAGGGGTAAGCCCACACTCCCTTCGGAGGCCAACATTGGGAGCATGATTTGGCAAGGCTAGGAGCGACCTCAGAAACATGTTCTGCACCCTTTCTAGTGGCACGAACTTCCCAGCTGTCCAAAATTGGGCACCATACAAAAGTTGCCCCAAACATTTACCTTTAAAGATCTGGATAGCTGGCAGTACCAGGTGACCCCCATTAGTCCTAAAAAAATTGCAAATCGATTTCCCCACCAATCTGGCCTGCCTGACAGCTGCCAGCGAATGCGCTGTTCATGCCCTGTTGGTCTGCAAGACTAATCCCAGATATCGGTAAGAGGTCACCTGTTCGATTACATGCCGACCAATTGTTCATTTAAAGATCTTACACCTAGGGGAAAAGACTATGACCTTGAATTTTGAATTATTAACCTCCAGATAGTTTTGATCACAGAAGGAGTTTAAGGCTGCAAGTTGTCTGAGAAGGCCAAGCCGAGATCTGGCCAGCAGGATGGCATCATCTGCGTAAAGTAGTATAGCCACCTCGCATTTCCCTAGTCTTGGTGGGCCATTTTTTGTATCCATCACCCAAGGGATAAGACTATTCAGAGAGAAGTTAAACAGAGCAGGGGCAAGTACGCAACCCTGCTTGACCCCACAATTGGTTGGAATTGTCTGAGACAGGCCACCGGTGTCATCCAATCTAACCCCAGGGAAGTACTGCAATATAACCTCTGGATTAGCACCAGCAATCTTGGATCAATAGATGTGCTCGAGAGCTTCACCCATAGATGGTTCCAGGAAACCAAATCAAAAGTCGCCCGGAGGTCCACGAAGGCAGCAAAGAGCTGAATATTTGACTGCAAAATGGTTCAGTACAAAACAATGGTCATGTGTAGAGCGACCCACCCTGAAACCATTTTGCTCGTCACTCAGTATACTTCCCTCCTCCATCCATCTGTCCAGCTTGGTCAGAAGGTAACGGGCATACATTTTGCTGACAACACTGAGGAGGCTAATAGGTCTATAATTCTTAGCCTCCTCAGCCGACCCCTTCTTATAGATAGGGACATCTCCGCCTGAGACCATCCGTCCGGTAGTTCCCCCGTTGATTGATTCCTGTGAACAAGGCAGCCAAGGCCCTGGCCCAGCAGTTCTTATTGGCCTTAAATAAATCTGGTGGGAGGCCATCAAGGCCCGACGCCTTGCCCTTCTTCAGTCCATCAGTGATGACTTCTATTTCCACCCCCTCCACTGGGGCCCAACAGGGCAGTGATTGTAGTGGAGGGAGTGGGGGGGGGGGAGGTCCCGGATCAGAGGAATAGAGGTCAGTAAAATACTTCACCCACTCCACTTCCGTTACTCTATTATCAATCCTTCCCCTGACCATCCCACACCCCCTAACTAGTCTCCAAAAGGACGAGGAATCTTTAGCTGTAAGGACAAAGTTAATCTTATCCCACTGAAGGGAATGATATTGCCGTTTCTTCCCCTGAAGAAGGTCCTTGTACTTATAGCGCTGATGTCAGAATGATGACAAGGCAGCCATAGTACCACTCTTCCTATAGCTCCTATAAACAGCCCTCAGAAGCTTCCTGGCCTGCCGACACTCCCTGTCATACCACGGGTTTGGGGGAAAACCCAACTTCCGGGTCTTAACTGCTTCCGTTGTGCAGAGCAGGGGAGATAACCCTTCCAGTATAAGATTATACCCAAATAGGACCTCCTCCATATCCTGGGCCTGTTCAAGTCCCAACAACCAGCTAGTACCCTCTAGGGATACCAGGAGGGCATTAACCTTAACCTCCAGCTCAGAATCCCATTTAGTTTTCCATTTACCTGGGGTTCTGGAAGGCCCCACGACTTACCACCTCAGTTCTTCACCATAGAACTCCTTCCTTGCAAACTCCGCTTGGACCGGGAGGTGGTCGCTACCTGGTTGGGAAACTACTCTCAGCCCAACTACCAGATGGTATAGGTTTCCCGAGACCACCAGGAGATCTATTACACTGCCACCTAGGGGGGAAACAAGGTGAATTCAGCAGGATGATCCTGGGGGAATCGGCCATTAAGAATAAAAATTCCTGCTGCTGATAATAGGTCTGCCAGAAGGAGCCCATTCTTATTAATGCCCCTATCCTTAGATACTCTGGCAGAAACCAGGAAGGAATCCTCCAAGATCCAAGGCCCACCAACCTGGGCAAGCGCTAGGTCTGACACACCCAAGCGGACATTAAAGTCACCAACCAGTAGTATCCCAATGCCAGGGTAAATCTCCTCTAAGATAGAAAGCTGTTTCCCCAGCTCTTCCCTGGATGATTCATGATAATAGCGCGATGAAGCTGGAGGAACATAAACATTTAGGATAGCGACCGTCCTGAGTGGAAAGTGCAATATGGCTCCACAGAAGCCGGGTAACTGTCCAGGGAGTGGGAGAGACTGCACCTTTTAAAGCGGTGGATATGAAGCACACACACCCTCCACTGGGACGGCCCCTTCCCACTGAGGGTGACGCTGGCAACCCAAGAGTGAGATACCCTGGGAATAATAGCAACCCCTGATGCCATGTCTCCTGTAAACAGATGATATCGTACTTCCTCAAAAAGGAAAGAACATCCGCGTCATTTGCTTTAGCCTTCCACCCAGCAACATTCCAGGAGACAACCCTGATATCTGCAATATGTCAGTCTGAGGGGCCCCCCCATATGGGGCTCCTCATCTGGGGGGGTTGCGGGGCCCCACCCCTACATACCTCCCCAGAGGAATCCCCTAAGCAAGTTAGATTGACAGCTTGTCCACTAGATGTAGCTACCAGCGGGGGTTCGATCCTGGGCTCTCGGAATGCGAATATCCCATTTCCCACAGCATCACCAATCTTACCAAAGGTAAACAAAGGGGAGCTATCTTGCAAAAGTGCCCCTACTGTTTCCTGCGGGCACGGGTCCCTCCTACCCGCATCCAGTATCGGGGTTATACCCCCCTTCTGAGTGGGGCTGAGAAACCTGCTCCTGGTCCACTATAAGGCAGAGCTAAGTTTATTGCTCTCCCCACACGCTCCCACATACTCCCTCCTGGGGCTGACTCTTCCATCTATGGAGACAAAGCTCCCATCTGCCCCATGTGGGATATCCTTAATTTCAGGGGACCGGTACTCGTCCTCCTGTGTATAAACAGGTCCTACCTCCACAACCCCGTCTACCAAGGGACAGGGGGACAGCTGCAGGTGAACTTCACGTGGCTCCTGAAGGCTCCACCCGGCCAAGGCCCCCCCTCCCCGGGGCCGACCGTGGTCAACCACCAAATCATCAGGTAACACACCCTTATCCTTACCAGGACCCCACCACCCCCCCGGGTAATCTCAGATGCAGTAGCTTTGATTACCTCCATACAAGAATCCCCCAGTACCGAAGCTGTTAAATCCTCTGCTGATAAGAGTGAGTACAAATCTCCCTCCAGCCGCCCAGACACTGGGACAACAACAGACCTTGCAGGATCTAGCTGGACCTCCATGCCCAAAGCCCTGGACAACCCAGTATTACCCCCCCTAGATTCAATCAGAGGGGGTATAATAGACTTGTTCTGTGGCCCCAAAAACAATATGGGCAGCCCAGGCCCTCTTCTTGTTGGCCCTCCCCTAGTACCCTTCTGAAGCGACCCCACCTGGGGATCTAACAAAAATTTTGGCCAAACGAATCCCGTGGGTAAAACAGTAATCCCACCTGGTTCCAGACAGACATAGCTAGTTCCACTTTACGAAAAGAAATCACATAACGCGCCATAGTAGGACCTCTGGCGATAAACCTCACTGAGGCAATGCCATGTGGCCTGACCAGTTGCTTGGTCAAATAAGACAGATGGCCTGCTGCAAACTTGGCAGTATTCCAAAGTGGGCAAAACCCATCAGCCCTGGGGAGGATAGTTAAAGCAATAGATCCCCTACACCAAACAAAGGGAACCTCGACCGGTGGGGCTGGAAGTTTATTTCCCCCAGAAGAGACCGCCTCACCTCCACCGGTACCTACTGGGCGGGAGGGCTGTCCTAGCACGGTGAACAATCCCCCTGCCGGGTCCTCCTTCAGTCGAGGGGGACAGCCCTTTTAACCAAGCCCAATCTGGCAATATCCCCTGCAAGAGTTTTTAGCTGGGCAAAGATGAGTAAAAGCGTTTCATGAATTAGTAGAGTCTGCGCTGCCATAAGCTCCAGCGAGCTTTTCCTCTGGCTCCGGCAATGACCTGTGGATGCCCACCCACCCACCCCAACAGGTGGCAAGGAGCCCAACGAAGTTTCCGGGCTTGCACTAGGGGGCCTTCGGGGACATTCCTCCAAGGCACCGGGGAGCTCAGTGGTCTCCCGTGTGATTGAGGGTTGGGGATCCCCATCACTGTCAACAGGGGCACCTTGTCCCAGAAAGTAAGTTTCCAATTTTCTTTGTTTGGTCGAAGGTGAGCCGACCACCACGTCCTTGGATCTTCGCTTTCGACGCCCTGCCATAATCTGTTGTGGGTTTCCCGGCATAAAGACAGCTCAAACCACTCCCAGGACCCCGGCCTCCGCGACCTGCGCCTAAGGCCGCGCGGCCCCAGCGCATGCCTACGGCACCGTCGTAGCCCGCAGTTCTTTAAATAGGCCGCCGGGCAGGTCCAAGGGCAGGTCTGTCAGCTGGGATGAGCCACATACACTGCCCCTCCGGCCAGGCCAAACCTTTGCCAAACCACTGGGGAGAGCAGCAGCCCTGCAGCAGGGTCCCTGACGCCGCTCCAGTTCTCCACTCCCTCCACTGCCCACGCCGCCGCCATAGCCCACAGTTCTTTATATAGGCCGCCGGGCAGGTCCAAGGGCGGGGCTGTCAGCTGGGATGAGCCACGTACACCGCCCCTCCGGCCAGGCCAAACCTTCGCCAAACCACTGGGGAGAGCAGCAGCCCTGCAGCTGGGTCCCTGACACTGCTCTGGTTCTCCACTCCCTCCACTGCCCACCAATTCCAGTTAATAACATTCCCACCCTCTGTTCCCACCCGTTAAAAGCCTTCAGATTGTGAGCTCTCGGGCAGGGACTGTGTCTATTTTATTCTCTGTAAAGCGCCAGGTACATCGCTGGCGCTATATAAAAGCTTATAATAATAATAATAATAAATAGCCAAATAAATACGTCTTACATTGCCGACTTATGGCTGGGCTTTGGTGCTCCTTGAGGGGAAGGGAGTTTCAGTGTTGTGTGACAGCCAACGAGAACACTTTCTCTGCATGCCTGTGTTGTCTGGATCTGGTACAATCATGGAACTTGCAAGAGGGGATCCCGTTCTGCACACAGTATTAAACAAGGATTAAACTGTCCAATCTCTGAGTTAGTAAAGATCCTGTTCCAGTGTGTCTGTCTGCTCCCCAAAAGCCTGTGTAGCTCCAGTGTGGCGTTGCGTTCCTATAACAGCACTGCATATACCACACTAAATGCATGCTTAGCTTATGCTGTAGGTGCTTTCAACTGTCCACATCCTTATCTTAGTGTGAGATGATTAGCATATTAGGTGAGCAAACTGTGACCCCAGAGCCACATGCTGCTCTTCTCTTGGCCAGTTCAAATGTAGCTCTTGACTGGGGCTAGAGCCCCAGGGCCAGGCTCAGGCCACACGCTGCCTTAATGATCCTGTGTCTTACTACTTTGCACCTGAGTCTCAGCATCTGCTCCTCAGAATCTCAGCAGTCAGGACTGCAGGGCACTGACTCCACCATCCAATCATGAAACAGGAGAGGTTTGTGCATGCGTGCGTGTATGTCTGTGTCAGAGGGGTACGGGAAGGTTGGGAAGGGAAGGGGTGCCCAGACGCGCCACACTCTCTCAACTGGCTCTGCTAGTGCTCGAAGGGGGTCCCGGAGGCCCGTCAGGATAGTATGTGGGCCGTTCCTTGGGCTTGCGCACCTGGAACTTAGGCCCCTATCATCATTGGGCACAGAGCTTTTTACTATA
>QEPC01001257.1:1454934-1467248 GCA_003113815.1 Sphenodon punctatus
GCCCTCTGGGGAGACGGGCGGGCGCCGCGGCCAATGCAGCCGCAGCGCCCGCCCAAAATGACCACGGCCCGGAATCCCAGCGGGGAATCTCATTCACCACGCGATCAGCACCGGCCCCGCCAGACCAACCGATTGCGTTGTGAATGAGATTCCCAGCGGGGATTGAGTGTGGCTAACATCTGGGGGGGAACTTCCAGTTCCCCAACAGACGTTACGAGGGCATTCCCCACCACAGGGAATTGACTGTGGTTGAGCGTGATCTCGTAATGTCTGAAAATACCCATAGTGGCCACCCATGACCACATGCGGAGAACTGGCGAAAAATCCAGAGTGCACCATGTGTGGGGGAGGGCAAAACAGTGCATGGGGACAGGCGCCCACACATCCCCTGCCTGTATGAACTGGGGCACCCATCCACACTAGCAAACAGGTCCACGGCTCCTCTGCCTCCCTGGTCCCACCCACAGCCCTTCCAGGAGCTCTTAAAGGACAGGTGAGCAAAATAAAACACATGCACCTCCATTGCTGGCTGGGACTGCACCACCGCCTGCAATCTTGGGTAGGAAAGGGTTACTGGCTGCTACAGCCATTTCCCTGGTATCCAGGGCTGTGTGTCATGGCATAGGGTGGGGACTGGAGTGGGGCGTGTTGCCAGGTGGAGGAGAAGGGGAAACGGCTACTCGTATGAATTGTTTGTGGGGCCAGCCCTAACGCATGGGGGCTGCCTGTGTGGTCACAGCGGTGGCGCCCACACATGGAGCCTCCTTTTTAAAGCCTTCCCCAAACACTTAACGTACGTAGTGCCTGCTGCCACCCCACACACCAACCACGTCCTCCCCCCTCAAGCCTTGCTCGTTTAAACCTCCCAATGAGTTCCTTGAAGACACTGGCTCATTGTGCAGCAGCAATCAAAAAGGCAAACTGAATGCTAGGTTTGAAAGAAACAGAAAATAAAAGGGCACATATAATGCCACTATATAAATCTTTAGTACGACCCCCACCTTGAATATTGAGTGCAGTTCTGGTTGCCCCATCTCAGGAAAGATAATAGAATTGGAAAAGGTTCCAATAAGGGCAACAAGGATGATAGAAAGGATGGATCAACTTCCATATCGACTTCCATATGGGGAGAGGCTCAACAGGTTAGGGCTGTTTAGCTGGGAGAAGAGGTGATTAAGGGAGGATATGACAGAAGTTTATAAAATCATGAATGGCATGGAAAAAGTAAATAGGGAACTGTTGTTTGCCATTTCTCTTTCTCACAATAAGAGAACAAGGGGACATTCTCTGAAGTTAAATGGCAGCAGATTTGAAACAAACAAAAGGAAGTACTTTTTTACTCAGTGGACAATACAGTTATGGAACTTGTTACCAGATGAGGCAGTGAAAGCCAGCACCATAACTAGTTTCAAATGGAAACCGGATAAATTCTTAGAGGATAGAACCATAAATGCTGGGGCTTAAACCCTTGGCTACTGGTAGTTGGGAGTGGTTAGGAGGAGATGGGTCAGTCACACCTCCATGACCTGTACTTGTACTTTTCTTGAGCTACTGTAGCTGGCCACTGTCAGAGACAGGATGCTGGGCTCAATGGACCATGGGTCTGACCCAGTATGTCACTTCTTATGTTCAGATAAACGTATTCTTTGCTCCCTGAAAAATCTGTGGTATTCCAACATAAATGAACCTTTGTCATTCTTGTGTTTTTGCTTTTTTTAAATGTAGGCAGCAATAGCAAAATACCCTGGCTGGCAAACTGCATTCTTACTCTGGGGTACGTAACTGCTTGTGGAGTGGGCATGCATTTGGCATATCATTGGGGTTGCCCTACACTACACCCCTTGTTGAGAAATGCTCTTTCCCCTTTTCTAGGCTACCTGATCATCCACGTGGTACTGTGGTGCGCTGGTATGATAATCGTGTACACTGTTATTTTGCCCATAAAGCACGGTCGTGGCTTGAAAATGTTAGAAACAATGGCGCTTGCAATGTAAGGGACCTGATGGTTTTCACTCTTGACTTTTTACCATTTTTTCCCTTCCTTAATCTAGACTAAGGGTGAGGAACCCCTGCCCCATTGCTAAATTCAGCCCAGGGCTGCTTTTATTTGGCATCTCTCCAGCTCATGGATCTGACCCTTGGATTTAGCCCCTACCCTCAAGCACTGAAAAAATTGGCCCATGTGGTACCACCTTGAGCTTATGGATGGTTGTGCCCTGAGGGATTCCCCCCAGAGAAGGCAGGTTCTGTTTGCACCTTTTTGTTCCTAGCCTAGAGTTGTACTGGGAAATACCAAAGTGCAGTTGTAGGTCTCCTGGGGGCTCTGCCAGTGCCTGTAGGACATGCAGACTGAACACATCACTTCTATGCCCATCTCACAACCCGCCCCCCTCCAAACAGCAACACCAAGTAGGGGCTGTATTGACTGGCAGTGTAGGCACTTTTACCACTATGAAAACACCCCCCCCACCCCCCACCCCCCTGTGTGCTCTGCATTACAACTCCCATTCTGAAACAGGGTACTTTTTGGAACCCACCATTGCCCCTCTTGAATTCAACTTCTCTCTCATAAGCAGTGCATGAGCCTTGAGGGTAGCGGGTGCAGCTAAGGGAGTCTGGGGGAGTGATGTGAGATGGGCAGCCAGGTCATGCATGCATATCGCTGTGCCCCTGGATGTCTGACTTAGTCCTCACTCAGCCCCCTGTTCATTCCAGTCTGGCATGGAGGGTGAAAGGTTTGCGATGCTGGGGAACTGCCGGGGGCGGGGCCTGGGGCCGTGGAGGGCGGCCGCCGCGTCGAGAAGCGGCCGCGGCGGCTGACAGTCTGTGGCTCTTGGCCATATGAAGATTTTGGAATGTGCTACTTGAGGTCAGGAACTTTGCCCACCCTTGATCTAGTACATTGGGCAGCTGCGCGTGACCAATAGAAAGTTATTTTTGAAGAAGGTTTTCCACGAGAGCAGAGAGAAAAAAGTCATTACAATGATCAGGGGTGGGTTAATGAGCAAGCATGGGATCCCCTGGTATAGAGGGCCCCACCCAGTTGAAGGCTACTACTACAGGCACAGCTCAATCAGAGCAGGCAACCCCTTGAACCTGTGGCCCTGCCTTCTTGGAGTGGCTGGCTGACTCCCCAGTGTCACCCCAGCACTGTGGCTTTTGTTTTGGGCTCACTCTATGCTGCGTGTTCTGGTCCTGCCCCTTGCCGGCTTCAGATTGACTCCTGTTCATATTTAAGGCCACCTAGCTCCCACAGAAAGCTAGGTTGGGCAACGTCTCTTTCCACATGCTGCTCATCCCTGGCCAGCCACTGTCTGCTCCTACTGCGCCTGCACTCTAGCCCTTGCTGTCTCTACCGCTGCCGAATATCGGATTACTCTTTCTGATTCACCCTCTTGACTCTGCTACCTGGGTTGCCCCTTGGCTTTGGTTGGTCACCTAGAACTGATCTCCTGGAACTTGGCCCGTGGGAATTCTGCAATTCCTGGCTCTGCTTGACGCTGCCTGGGCCTGATTGAGGCAGTCACTGACGGCTGGACTTGATCCCATCTGCACGCACAACACGGAAGGCCCTGACACCAGTGCTGGCTGCACTCTGCTGGCTGCAATGATGGATGTGCCGTCATTCCCATAGAGAAAAGTGGGAGGGATGCAACACCATTGAGAAGGGTGGATGGAGCAATGGCCTTTGGGCCCAGGAATCCAAGAATTCTTAATCTGCCTCTGACAATGCTCCCAGGTATTTGTGAGAGATTGACGGTGCCCATAGCTCTTCCTCCTGCTGTTGAAACTGCCTGGTAGCAATGAGCATCAGACCCTTCGCCTCATTCATCACCTCCCGGAAGCCCATGGGAATTTGTCCATTAGCATCAATAGGGCTGAGATCAGTCCCCACACCCCCAATAATGGATAGGAAGCACGCAGAGATAAAGAGCAGGTAGCTTTAGATTGCAATGGGGAGGCTGTACTGTGGCTCTTTCATTATCTCTGTGTCAAAGAAAAAATGTACCTCCCCCCCCCCCCCAAATCCTTGATGACGTAGATTTGATTTAAATGGAAGCAAGATGCTCTGTGATTGTAATTATACTGTAAGGAAGGAAACCTGCAGGTTTTCTAATGGATCCTCTTTTTCCCATATGAAAAATTATTAACACGGCTGGGAAATTTGTTTGGTCACAATCTCCAATTTGACAATGGCCAGGCAGGTAGGTACTAGTGGTAGGTAGTTACATCTGAAGCAGAGTTAGAAGGCAGTCAGACACGGTAGCAATAAGCACAGGATAAGAGCCTGAGTCAAACCCCTGTAATAAGAGAGGGGGCCAATTGCTTCTATTGACAAACTTCCTGTGACTTCAAAGGGTCCTGGGTCAGCCCCATAAAGGGGTACATATCAAAGCTTTCTATGGACTTTAAGTGTACACTAAAGTTGCACAGTCTAAAAATCCTCCCAGCTGTTTGGAAATAAAACCACAAGCTGGTCTCTTATTTTATTTTGGACAGATACCGATTGGATTACCAGTCACTCCTGGTGACTCATGACTCTTGGTGACTTGGGAAGAAGATATGTTTAAGGATGTTTTCCCTCTTGTTTCTCTGGCTACACGCAGCCATTTCCTATTGGAATTCCCCAAGTTTTTTTTTTAACACACTCAACTGTTAGACTTATAGCAACTGCATTAAAAGTGTATGTGAACGAGCACTGAGAAGAATAGTATACCATGAGAACAATCCTGTGTGAGGGGATGGGCTGGGCAACCTAATAGCTTTCTTCAAGGCTCTTTGAGTCCTCTCCCGTCTAATAACTTGTGAATGGAGCAGGATTTATACAAAAGGCGATAGTGTTACCTTAGGAACTGTTGTTAGCTTATCGTACTCGCTGTCAAAACTGGGACTGGTACCAAAGCCTTCATTAGCTGACAGGCAGCTATGAACTATCGAGTAAGTAATATATGTAGGTGAATTAGAGGGTCACTTTAAATATGTTCACAGCATCTCCATGTCCTGACCCCCATGTGGGAAATGAAGAAAATTTCAACTCGGCTGTCTGCCCTTGTGTAGCTGTGTCAGCTGGAAGCCCTCCAGTGGGGAGAGCTGATGGGTAGGGCAGGCATTGTTGCTCCTTGTGCAGTAAGTATGTCCTCTCTGGGAGCACACAGAGGGATTTGCAGCACATGCCAGAGACTGAATCTGAGGGGAGTTTGCTGCCATCTTTTAATACTTGGAGAGTGGCACCTGATGAAGCATACTAGAAATTCCTGAGAACTAGCAATGAGAGAAGGATTGAGGAGAAACTTGGACAATGACCCAGCCAGTAGTGTTGGTAGAAAGTAACTGACTGAAATTAGGCCCCAGATGTTTGAGGCAGAACCCTGGACCACTCTAACAGAACAGAACCCGCTACTTCTGATACTGCTGTAACTCCTGCCCTGGCCCTCGGAGCAGCAACAAAGATGGAGGCTAGTGGTATCGGGGCGCAGAGTTCATGGGCACTGGCCAAGAGGGTAACAGGGGGCATTGGCCCCTCACCCAGACTTTGTTATGGGCCTGCCCCTTGGGAGTGCTGTGATATCATAATGCTCTGTAAGAGGTGTGGCATGAAAGGGGCAAGGCTAAGGGACTCTGTGCCAATGTGCCTGCCCCCCTTTCGGAGAGTGGGAACATCACATTGCTCTGCAGAGGGTGGCTCCACATTGGAAAAGGGACAGGGCAGCTCTGCCTTGGGACCCACACCTGAACTTGGCAGAAGCCTCTTGACAAAAGCCCAAACTTGGCAGAAGCCTCTAGTCCCAGTAAGCCCCATTCCACACAGGGACGGGTTGGCAGTATATCAATACTATTTGTGTCACCGTATCCTGTCAGAGGAGCCCCAAACCCTCCCAAGACTATTCACATGAAACTCTAACCTCAGGGCAACTTCAGCTTAATTTTAAAGTAAAACCAGCACATTCATATGAGTTTCAACCTATGTAGAGGCTACTGGTGAGGTAATGAGTCCTGGCTGGTCTATGAGTAAGTTCCTCCAAGGGGTGTTTTCCCAGAAGATTAAAATTCCCTCTGACACAAGCGGCACTTACTAGCATGAGCCCTAAATCCTAAGTATTTCTCAACCCAATAATTGAGCCCACCTCTGTTTTCTACTTATTTACTGATGTCCAGCCAAGGCACACATTCATTAAGTTGCATACTATAGTTACTGAGGGCTGTAAGCTTGCATAACCCCAGGGTTTTGTGGTGTTTGCTGGAGAAAATGTTAGCCAGCGTTGTTCTCTAGAAGGGCTAGTAGGTAATTCTGAATGTTTTCTTCTCGCTGTCTCCCACTCTTGGTGTTAGCAAATGAGGCTGTCCGCCTGGTGGACATTTATTAGGTGTTCACCCCTACCAGCCACTATGGCTTCCACCCACTGGATTCACAGCCCCCACTCTCATTGTGGAGGCAAGTTGTTTATTAATTTATTATTATTATTATTATTATTATTATTAGCAAGCATTTAAATAGCGCAAGCAATGTACCTGGTGCTTTACAAAGTAATGGAATAGACACGGTCCTTGCCCTAGGGCTTACAATCTGAGAGATGGGGGGGGGGGGGACAAAGAAAGGGGAATAGAGGGAGAGACAAGGAGTGTAACAGTCACAAACATGCAAGGTCTCAGGTGCACGTGTAGGCGAACAAGTGTCCACATCCCATCAATTAGGTTGCGTGCAGCGCCTTTGCACATACAGGTCTGCCAGCACTATAGAGTCACGGACAGAAATCCTAGCGTGTCAGAGAAGCAATCTCTTCCAAACCCTTCTCTCTGCTCTCGCTCTTACTGGTGCTGCAAGTGGTTGCTGCCTGCAAGTACATGAAATACACTCCAGGGGCTACCCATAGACACGCTAATCATGTGAGTGGGGACTGCACCGACTGAACCCAAACTGCCGTGAGCTATCATCTCATTTAACCTCTGTCTGTGTACGGACCCGGCTACAAGACAGACAGAGGGTTTATTTGTACACTGTAAGCGTCTCGCTTGCCCCAGTCAAAGCTTGTGTGTCAGCAGGCTCTTGGATTCCTGTGTGCTTGACTGGCTAGCGTCTGTTTCTCTTTTAGCTTCTTCCACCCAGGGTGGATTGTTTGAGTTCCTGGAATGAGCCAGGCTTTGCTTAACCTCACTCACCCATCCTGCCTGCAAGCAAAAGGGAAAAAAAAATGTTAATGTTTTGAGTAAACATGCTAAACAGTTTTGAACCCCCAGCTCCGAGCAGTGGCTCGCAATTAATTATAGTCCTGTACAAAGAAACGCAGGGGGCTATAGGACATATTGAAGTCATACATCATGGAAAACTGACAGGAGAACAGTAAGTTTGGGCTTAAGTGAATAAATTTTTGCTTTGCTAGCTCTTGGTAGAGAGCCAATAAAAACAGTGCATGAGCTAGATTGAAATGACAACAGTGAGCAGGTGTGTGGCAGACATTGTTGGCTGCACAGAGCAGAATACCCTAAGGTAGCGACCTTCTGGTTAGTGCCTTTAAGGTACATTGGGTGGTAAATAAAATACACAAGCGCCAAAATGCCTTCCCCTCCTTCCGACTTCGTGGATATTTTGCATCCCTGCAAAGGGCTGGGTGGTCATTTCTCCACACTGTGTGAAACTCAGGAGTCCCTTTTCATTTAAACTTGATTGTGAAAGCGGTTTTGTGTTTGAATCCAAAGATTTGCCTCCATCTGCAGCTGCAAGATTCCACACGCCCAGTTATCTGCTTGTAAAGTGGACACTGTATTTTTCCATCCTCCAGATTCCACTCTCCTTTCTCTCTAGCTACTAGGCCAAAGTCAGCAGTGCATTCCCAGTACCAGAAGTCATGACCGCCATTTCAAGGGGAACGGCTACTACTGTTACAGACCCTGCTGCCTGGATCCAAGAAAATCACTTGACTCTGCCCAGAAAACTTCAGGCAGCAGTGGCCTCTTGATTAACTTCAACGTTGTAGGGTTAACGTAGAGGTGTGACAGGCAGCTCGGGCTGCCCTTGAAGTCAATGGGAATTGCAGGTGCTTAGCAGCTCTCGGGATCTGACCCGCAGGGTCAACCCATCACTGCACTTTTGCCTCCCCCCAGTTCCTATTCTTCAGGGGTCTGGGCTCATTGCAACATGTGTTTCTGCTCTGGACTAATAGCATAAAAATCACTTTGATTCCTGATACAACTTCAATTGAAACCTCATCCCCCACTTGCCGCCACCTCTCTTGAAAGATGAATTTAAAAGGCTTTTGTTTCATTCCATTCCCGAGTTCCGACGCATTGCTGAGAGCCTCCAGCACACGCTGTGGGCAGAAGGTAGGATCCGTGGTAGAAGGCCCCAGATGGAAGCTCCAGAACGGGTCCCGCAGAGCTCTGATCAGAAACAGAAGAAACAAGTGAGAAGAAACAAAACCGTTGAGATGGGATGCGCTGATTGAGAGCCAGTGTTGCCCAGTGGATAAGGTGATTGTAACTGCCCACTCTACCCCGGAATCCCCATTTTAGCATCCATTATCAGAGTCCTTTCCTCATGAGCCACCTTTTCCCCCACTCAGCTGACCTCTCTGACTTTCCTCAGCTCCAGCCCCGGATCTTGGGTGACTCTTGTCCGCTCCAGTTGAAGCCATCTCTCCTCTCACATCTCGGTCAGGTGGTCTGGAACTCACATGCCAAGGTGGGCTTTCTCCACACACTGGGCTGTCCCAGTCGTGTTACTCTGTAGCCGCTCAGGTGCTTCCTTGGACCCTTCTAGTGGGTCCCGCTCCCCTCAGCTAGGTGTCTGAGCCTAGGTAAGCCCACGTTTTCTCTCCTGCTCTGATCTCTCTCTGGTGCCCGCAAACCAGGCTTAGCTTTCCCTTCTCCGCTTCCACTTAGTGCTGCTAATTCTCCTCACTCTCCCCACCTGCGATAACGAGCCAGATGCCTCTTAAGGGCTGCCCCACCCACACATTCACGGAACTCCCTTCCCTTGGAATATTTAACCGTTTAAGGGCTTCTCTTCTGGATTCTCTCCCTGTGGAGGTTATCAGGGCACAATCTTCCCTTTTGGAACAGACGCTTGTCTGGGCACTGTTATTACTGTGATGGACTTGGATGTGGGAGACCAGGGTTCAAATTTTGTCTTAGCCATGAACTCACTGGGTGGCCTTGGGCAAGTCACTATTGTTTCCCCATCTATAAAAGGTGAATAATAATGATCTACCTCACAGGTTTGTTGTGAGGGTAAATTTTAATAGGGATTATAAAGTTCTTTGAATGCTGAATGTGCTACAGAATCATAGAAAGGGACCCATGTTCACTGCATTTTCCTCATTGATAGCAATGGGTCCCTGATCATACAATTGGACGTAACCCTGAGGGCCATCTAGCCCAATCCCCTGCTTGGATGCAGGATGACTACAGCTACAACATCCCTGACACACGAAAACCTCCAGCAATGCCGCCACTTGCCGCCACCTCTCTTGAAAGATGAATTTAAAAGACTTTTGTTTCATTCCAGCTACAACATCCCTGACATCCCTGAGGAAAGTCAGAGAGGTCAGCTGAGTGGGGGAAAAGGTGGCTAATGAGGAAAGGACTCTGATAATGGATGCTAAAATGGGGATTCCGGGGTAGAGTGAGCAGTTACAATCACCTTATCCACTGGGCAACACTGGGCTACAGCCTCCCTACACAACGTGTTCGGTTGCCACACTGCGATTACTGCTAGGAAGCGTCTCATGATAGAAATAGCAATAGTAGGAATTGCTCCTGCAATTAGGACTTGTCCGTTTTGTATGTTTCTAGCACACAGTCACCAGACAGCCTCAGGAAACCATAAATACAATAAGTACAACACCATAGAGCAGTGGTTTCCAAACTGAGGGTACATGGATCACTGGTTTCCATGAGGCCATGGTATGTCCCCCACAGCCGATCATGAAGCTAGCCGTGGATACAGCAAAGGCAACTTTGTACTGTAACTATCTCCAGGGGTTGGAAGACCAGGAGACAACTACAGTGTACATGTGTTGGCTGTAGGGATCAAAGCCCCTCACCTTGTACACCCACTGCCAGGCCAAAATGAGTGTGCACTAGGCCACAGCCAGGGATGCATCTGTTGCAGAATAATAACTAATTCACGATCAGTAATGACAAATGCAGCTGAAGCTTTAAAAACAGAACTTTACTTTAGCTTTCTCAGGCACAGATCCTTAGTTGCATCTAGCTCATAGTAAGACAAAATGGAGACTGAGACAATGAGAGAGAAGGGAAGAAGGAGTGGTTACCCAAAGGAATTAAACTACAAAACCCCATCTCCCTTCCATGTACACATAAACCATAGCAGCAGCATCTGGTGGCTGTATAGTCAATTACTGTTCTTAATTCAGTAACACTAACTTATGGATGTTGCATATACCAACAGCATCCAGGCAAGGGCAGACTGTGACAGCACAAGGCTCTGAGGCCACAGAGGATCACCAATACATTGGGACCATCAGTAAACTTGGCAAGATAACGTGAGTGTGAGAAGCCATCGACAGTTAGACACAGAAGCTACAAGATATTTAGGGGAGATGACAGTGGTCTGTTGCTCCTAAAAGTTTGGGAAGCCCTGGAGTAGAGGTTATTGTTATTGTTATTAATTATTTGCATAGTGCCAGCAATGTGCCTGGTGCTGAACAGTCATGATTATAGGAACAGGTCCCTACCCCAAGGGGCTTACAATCTAGAATGGACAAGGGGAGGGGCATACAGGATGGGGCAAGGATACATTCATGAAGCTGAAAGGTGGCAGGTGCACCCGCTTGGCTTAGCTGGAAGCAGGAGAGGGATCCTGGATGATACGACAATCTAAGGAGAAGCCTTTTGGTAGCCAGAGAGAGGAAAATGAAGTGGCACCAGGGAGGCTACTGAGAGTGATTCAAAGTTCTTCTATGTATTTTTATATTTATATTTTTGAGGAGATTCGGTCCGGCACTATTCCCAGGGAACTTTTGGGAAGATACTAGTGCTGGGTATTTAATGTATTAATTTTTTGGTTTGAAGATGGGCATTTTTTTTACCTTTTGTATTTTGAAGGATTTGTATTGCACTGTTTTATTTCTTTTTATAATTTTGTATATGATTGGTTTGGATTATGGCAAATGCTGATATCCCAATAAACTTGAACTTGAACTAAGGAGAAGCATAAAGGAACAGGCTCTGGAGGGTGAGGAGTGAAGGAAGGCCTGGTGGAAGAGGCAGGGTTTTAGGAGGGAGGGAGCAGAGCGTGTGTGTTCATGAGAGAAATGGCAAAGACAGTTTAGGGAGTAGGAAACTCTGGGGCAGCTGAGCGAAGTTCCTGGGTGGGAAAATAGTGGAAGATGAGGGCAGAAAGATAAGGGAGACTTGGAGCAGGGGCGGAGCTAGGTGGGACTGGGGCTACCCCATTCCAGTGTGCACAGACATTCTACATGTGTGTGGGCCCAGCTACGACTGCACCTGCTGCCCCTCTAATACTTACACCTCTCATTCAGAGCAAGCCCATGAAGAGTCTTGAAGGGGAAGATGTATTCTCCTCCATCTCGCTCAACCATTGCTAACCCCACTGCTGGAGACAAGATAGATACTACTGACTATTCTATGCAGGTATGGTAATTGGTATTTTCTTGGGGATTTTACGGGAGGGACTGCAGAAGATGTGCTGTGTAAAGCCATCGCTTGTATTAAGCAACCAAACAAAGTATATTTACTGGCTTCATGTCAGATTGGGTTTTGTTTGTGTGTCACTGTTCTTTTCCTTAGCCGTGGGAGTCGTTTTCCTCCTAACATTAAAATGGAATATTCTCCAAAGTTTAAGTATTCGGTTCCGAAAGTCTGACGTCCAAAGCTCCGAGGACCAAGGCCATTCCTCAGAAAACTTTGGAAGCTGCTGCATGCGAGGGGGGCTGGTGGGAAGTTGAGCTTCTTCTGGAAATGAAACTTAGTGCCATATTTGGTAGGAGGGGGGTATGGGAGGGGACGTTTGAGTGATGGTAAGCCAGATGGCAAGTTTTAATCAGCTGGCCAATAGGGATGGGCGAACGCGGTTCGGAAGTTCAGAGTTCGGCCCGAACTCAGCCTGTTCGGACGACCAAATCCAAACACAAACTGACCGAACTGAACTAGATTCCGAACGTGGAAATGACCGAACAGTTCGGTCAGTTCGGATGAGTTTGGGTGGCAAAAACGTGTCACTGGAAGGCAAAACGTGACAGGGAGGGGGAGTCAGCTGAGGAGCAGACTTCCAGGCACCAGGGGTGGAGAGGCTTGGAGTAGCAGCCAGCCTGCCCAATCACCATCCCTTTTCT
>QEPC01001257.1:1468353-1486436 GCA_003113815.1 Sphenodon punctatus
CCGTCAGGGTTCTGGGGCCAAGTTACAGGCAGGGAGGGCTGTGGCCAATATCCAGAACCTGCCACTCTAGCCCCAGGACCCACCATCATGGGCTGGGGCCATCATTCCTCGCACAGAGAGCCTTTTTCCGAACACCTGAACCGAACACGACCAAACCGAACAGCCGAACCGGAACGCAGCGACCAACCCGAACGGCCGAACTAAACGGCCGAACCAAACGGTCGAAACCAAACCGTGATCTGTTCGCCCATCCCTACTGGCCAAGCCAGATGGCAAGTTTTGATTGGCTGGCAGGGCAAAATAAAAGTGACTACAGCCATATCCATTCTCTTTGGTGAATTTGACTGTATGCTACAGTGCTGGATCTGTAAGTAATTGGCTGGTTTGACCTGGCCTGGCATGGTATGGTTTGGCCTGACCTGGCCTATCCATAGGGCCAATGCTGGGGGATGGGGGTTACCTTTACCTTTACCATGACATGCTTTTAAAAAAAAATTAAAAAAAATTGGGTGCCACATTGCTTCTAGTTCTGCCTGCTGCTTGGTTGGCACTTGGCACCATGAGGCCAGAGGGATCTCTCTGCCTGGCTCCACTTCCCCTTGCCTGGACTGTTCAAGTTACCAGTGCCACAGTACCAGTTATGCCATGCCAAGACTAGAAGGTGCCCCAGCAGGTTGGGGTGAATGTCTGCTTGCTTTCTTGTGGGTGTTATAATTTTGTCTGCTGGGCTAGCTGGCTGGCTTTTGGTGGGATTTTTATTTCTCCATGCAGTTGCACACTGTTTTGCAGGGCTGTGTGAGTTGTATAGGACGTGGCATGGCACAGCAGAGCTTTATTGTAAAGTGTAACTAAGTTCTACTGTTGTTCTGCCTGCTGCTTGGTTGGCACCATGAGACCAGACTGGGATCTCTCTGCCTGGCTCCACTTCCCTTTGCCCAGTCTGTTCAAGTGGCCAGTGCCACAGTATCAATGCCATGCCAAGAGGGTGCCCCTGGGTGTGCGTGAATGTCTGGTGCCGAATAGTTCCGAAGTTTCCCGAAGTTTTTCAAGGTCCAGAATTCCATTTCTGAATTCCGAAACTTTGGAAACAGCGCCAAAGTGCCGCCGAGTATATGGGCCGATGACTCGGAACTTCAGAATTCAGCCCAAGTACCTGGAAGTGCTATTCGGTACAGCCCTACTGTAAATGCCAAGCTAGCGAAATTTCTCTAAGACAGATATTGCAGCCGGGGGGGTCACCATGGAGAGGTCATTCTCAGTGGCCACACCACAGCTGTGGAACTCCCTCCCAGAGGAAGCTCACCTGGCCCCTAGTCTGCTGGCCTTCTGCCGGGCCTGTAAAACCTGGCTGTTCGCCCAGGGCTTTGCGGAAGGGAGTGTGTCGGAGGGAGTGGGAGGGGTTTAGTCTGACTATTTTACCCTTATTTATGTTGGTTTTAGGTTCCCTCTGTTTATATTTTTATTGTATTTATGGTTTTTAGGGTTTTAAAATGTATTTTGTAAGCCTCCCCGAGCCGTCTGTTGATGGGAGGGGGCAGGATATAAATGGAAATATAAATATAAATAAATAACTAAATAATAAAGGGCTGTTGGTTTTTCATAGTCACCAGTACCAACCACAACTGGCATAACTTTACACATTCCCCTTCACCTCTATTTTATTTAGCTAGAAAATGGATGTGGCAGGATTTTCAGGGAGATATGTATCTAATTCATCTGAGGGATCTACTGAAAATGTCTTCAAAGAGGGAAGTGAAGTGAAGAATCATAGAATAGTAAGATTGGAAGGGACCCCAAGGATCATCTAACCCACAATTCTTTGCTCCATGGGAGGATATGCTCTGCCTAGAGGATAACCTCGTCCTCTACCCAGACAAATGCGTGTCCAGTGGGTTTGGAAAACATCCAAGGAAGGAGATTCTGCGACCTCCCTAGGCAACTTATTCCATTTTCCAGCTGCTATGAGTTAGGAATTTTTTTCCTAATATTTAACTGAAATCACCCTTGCAGTAATTTAAGTCCATTTTCTCTTGTCCTGTTTTTTGTGTGACAGTGGAGAACAACTGTGTTCTATCTTTTTTGTGACTCATCCTTTTAACTATTTGAAAATGATTATATCTCCCCTTAGTCACCTTTTCTCTAGGCTAAACACTCCCAGTTCCTTCAGCCTTTCCTCCTATGGCGGCTTGCATTACAGCCCCTTCTCATTCTCCGAAATGCTCAACACTAGAGGTATGAAGGGAGAAGAGGTGCCATTGTCAGATAACGATTGGCCTGGGGAGTCCTGGGGATGGAATCATTACAGCACAGCACAATAACAGGTACCGCAGCCCAACAACAGGAGCATGCTGTAGCTGAGGGCATAGACTCACATGCAGGTGGACTGCTTCAATTATCTACACTCTGTGATGAATGAGAGCTGCAGCAGCTCCTGGGAGATTCAGAGGAAGCTGGCAATAGATTAATCAATCATGACATCACTTGAAGTCTGGCGAGATCAGAGCGATTTCTGAAATGGAACAGCTTAGGCTTCCCCAGTCTCTTTCCTCCACACTAAGCTAAGCTAAATGCATCTGTGTGAACAAGAGAGTGAGGGGAGAGGGAAACGAGGTGGTTCAGATCCATAAAGAAGGAAGCACACAACCAATTAGCAAGGACTTGAAAGGCTTCTGGAGATGACAGAAAACACAGAGAACCATTCAGATCAAGAAGAGGGAGATGTCTTCAGACACCACATCAGGGAGCACCTAAGGAAAGGCAGTAAAGTGCTAGGGCGCTGAACCTGTTCCACCAAAACAGTTTTCCTGGTTGGAAAATTTGTTGTCATCAAAACAGAAAATTTTAACACCAAACGTCACTTGGCTAAGTCTATCAGGAGAATCTAAATGAAAGGAATTGCTTCAAGCTATTGATTCAAATTGAAAATGCTTCTTTTTCAATGGCAAATCAGCATTCCAATGGTGGTTCAATCAAAGTTTACATGTTGGTCTGAGTGTTGAATGTTGATGTTCCATTAAAATCTGTGATGAGAAATGACGCTGACAAGTAGCGAATGTTTGGTTTAAACGTTTCTCTCTGTACACTCTTAAGAACGTAAGAAGTGCCGGACTGGGTGAGTCCAGTGATCCATCTAGCCCAGCATCTTGACAGTAGGAGTGGCCCCAGCTGCAGGAGCCATAGGGAGGGATGGCCCCAGCAGCAGGGTAATAGGGGGGCTCAGCAGCTGCAGTGGGCCTGGCATTTTACTTTTGCCCCAGGCCTCGCAATTACTAGGTTGCCATTATCGAGTTGGTTTGCGCTGGCTTGTGGAATGTGAGAAGCCACTTCTGGAGGGGTCAGAGGTGAAGTGTGCCTTGCCCAGCAAGATCCTCAGCGGCAGAAGGAAGAATATTTGGGGGAAGCTCCAGCCCTAGGAAAGATGTGGTGAGGAAAGCCAGCTTGTTAGTTCTTGGGCTAACCTTGTTCCTGCCAGATGCCTCCCTTGGTGGGATGAGGGATGATGAATCTGCTCGAGAGGATGCCTGTTTCCAGCAGCTTTGAACAGCCAAGTCGAGGGTCCCATGATGACCTGCTCTGTTTTCAATGACATGCCTAGCGTGCAGCAGATTTATGCACATAGCTGTTGCATTTAGCTATCTCCCTGGAACCCATCAAACTTATTTTCAGACTACCAGCCACTGAACTAAAACAACCCAGCTCTTCGTAGGAGGATTTATTTTACAAAATGATTTGGGTTCTAAGCAAATGAGTCCTGAACTTTAGCTTTAGAAGCTAACATAAAGCGGGGCTTACCGCTGTGCAGAGCTGGCAAATGAAGGAAATAAGTTTGGGGGGGAAGAACAGAACAGGTTGGGGGAAGAAGCCATGACGACACTGCAATCAAAGGCCCTTTTCACACGGGCCGCAGTGGGGGGGAGATGGGTGTGCGGCCGCGGTGTGTGTGTGCCCATTCCAATGGGTGCACACCCATCTTCACCCATTGGGCATTGGAGCCCACTGCTCCATGGGTGGGTGATGGGTGTAGCATGGGAGCACGCATGCACCCCCACCCATCCCCCACAGTATTCCCACGGGCTCCTCCACCCATCTCCATGCAGTGACATTGCGTGGAGATGGATGGGGGCGTCTCGTGTGAAAAGGGCCAAAGGCAAAACTACTCATTTCTCCAGCACTGGGAGACTGATTTATTTTATTTTCAGTTTCTAGCCCATCCATCCTTCCTTGTAGGCTCATGGCAGGTGGTAACATAAAATATACACCGTTTTTATGTTGTTTTTGTTTTGATAAAATAAACTTCTATCATATCCCCTTTCAGTCGTCTCTTCTCCAAGCTGAAGAGCCCCAACCTATCCAGCCTCTCTTCATAGGGGAGCCATTCCATACCCCTTATCTTTTTTGTTACCCTTCTCTGTATCTTTTCTGTTTCAACTATATCTTTTTTGAGATGGGGCAACAAGAACTGCACACCACAGTGACTCCAAGTAGAGTAGTCAGATATGCAAATTTTAGAGGACACCTATCAGAATACATGTTGCAATCTGTATTTCTCATAGGTGTCCTCTAAAATCTGCTTATCTGGCCACCCTAACTCCAAGGTCCTTTTCCTGAGTGGTAACTCCTAATTTAGAACCCAGCACTGGGTACATAAAGTTGGATTATTTTTCCCTATGTGCATCACTTTGCACTTGTCCACATTAAATTTCAACTGCCATTTAGATGGCCAGTCACTAAGGGCGCTTTTAAACAAGCAGCGCAAAAGCCGTCTCACTACCTTGAGAGACGGCAGCTCGCTGATGCAGATGTGAGGGGGAAGGATTCCAGGGCTGGTTTGACGTGCGAAAGACGCGGCTGCAAACTGCGTGAAGTATTTAAACAAACCGGAAGGACGCGGCTGCAAACCGCGTGAAGCATTTAAACAAACCGGAAGGATGCGGCTGCAAACCACGTGAAACATTTAAACAAACCGGAAGGACGCGACTGCAAACCGCGTGAAGCATTTAAACAAACCAGAAGGATGTGGCTGCAAACCGCGTGAAGCATTTAAACAAACCAGAAGGACGCGGCTGCAAACCGCGTGAAGCATTTAGACGAGAACAAAGTTAAGGCAGCTGATTAAAGGATCAGCTGCGTTTTTTGTCTCGTCTAAAAACGCCCCCAGTCTTGCAACATCCCCCTTCAATTATTCACAGTCTGCTCATGTTTTAACTACCTTGAATCACTGTGTCATCTGCAAATTTGATCACCTCACTCCCCTTTCCAGATCATTAATGAATACGTTAAACAACACTGGTCCCAGTACAGATCCTTGAGGAGCTCCACTATTTACTTCTCTCCATTCTGAAAACTGACCATTTAGTCCTACTCTTTGCTTCCTATCCTTTAACCAGTTACCAATCCACAATAGTGGCTATAGCTACGCCCCTCCTGTGCATTGCTGATAACGTGTGATACAATTTTAACTTCTTTTGCCCTTTCGTATTCCTCCACTGTCATAGAGACGTGTGTTGGGGGACGTTCTGGGTGGCCGTAACACACATGCTCCCACCTCACGTCATTTCTTTCAGCCAGCGTTGCTAGTGCACAAAGATCAAAGTGCACTGGTTCAGCTCCCAGGCTTCTGCTGCTTTCAGTACTTAACTCTGGGTGAAAACAGATGTGAAGCAGGCACACTATGGCCTGCCTGGCCTGGGGACTTACTCGCACATCTGTTCCCCTGCTGCCAGATGTGGGCCCACTACTGCCTGGGGTGGGTAGGTGGCTGGACTGGAATGAGTCCTCCGGAAGATCCCAGGCGCTCATTCCAGAGCCGCCCATGCAAATAGCCACGTCCAGGGTACCAGGATGACCTGCTCTGTTTTAAATGACAGATGTCTATTGTGCAGCAGATTTATGCACATAGGCTCTGGGGAGATAGCTGAATGCAACAGCTATCAAAATAATGTTCAGACTACCAGTCACTGAAATAAAACAACTACTCGGCTCTTCCTGGGAGGATTTATTTTACAAATGATTTGGGTTTCAAGCAAATGAGTCCTCACCATGGGGTGAAAATCACCATCCACCACTGCAGGGCAGAGGCCACCATCGCTGGGCGCCATGGCTGCCCGTCCTGGCAGGAACAGGGTGCTGTGAGTGGGGCAGGGCAACCCCCCCAGGTTGTGTAGGCAGCGGTGCAGATCTCCCAGGGACAGGCACGTTTGTTCAGTGCTACTCACTGAGGTGAAGAGTGGCCACAACTGTTTCCTGTCCCGCCCAGGCCTGGGGAGCCTCCGCACTGGCTGCACCTCTGTCTTCTCGTTGTAACAAATGCCCCTCAACTCCGGCGGAGATAACAGCTGCTGAGAGTGACAGGATCATTAGGAGCTCATAGGGGATAACAGGCGGCAAGGTTTAATGCATGAGAATGTGATCGCTTTCTTGTGAGAAGTTCAGGCGAGAGTCTCTTGCATGTTCTCGACAGGGTTTTCGAGTAACTCGTGAGAGTCTCAACAACCTTAAAAAAACATTCTGCGCATGTGAAAAATGGCCGCCTCAGCCATTCCGTGCATGTGCGAACCCCGGCAGCCATGTTGTGCATGTACAGAACATTTTTTGAGATTTCTCAAAAATCTCTCGAGATTCTTGAAAACGCCCAAATGCTCTGCGCATGTGCTGTGCGTGTGTACAAAATGGCTTCTGCGGCCATTCTGTGCATGCATGGCCATTTTTTCGCATGCACAGATGGTTTGGGGAGCCATTTGAGAATCTCGGTGAGAATGGCAGTGAGAACGCCGATTCTCGCGAGATTCTCGTGCCAGAGAATCTCGGCGAGAACCCCATTCTCACCAGGATTCTTGAGGAGCTCGAGAACTCATTTCAGGAGATAAAACACAACAGTACTCTCGCACAGGTAATTAAAGAGCCTGGGGGAAAGGCTGGTGTGAATGCAGCCTGAGTGCTTGAAGTGAGCAGACCATTTTTGATTCATCCTATCTCCACCACCCAATAATAAATAAACCATAGCACTTGCCCTGGGATGCCTTTACTGACCTATCACTCCCCCATTTTACAGAAAGAGAAAATGAGGTGCAGGGAGTTGGTGGTGATTTCACCAAAGATACATAATGAGTTGGAAGTGTGACTGGCAACGGCACCCAGCAGTTCTGACTCCAAGTACAAGCCTACAATCTGACCCAACCCCAGTGAGACCCAACTGGTCCCATCAGACCCAGGCTAGATTAAACTCACTCTCTGCCCAGGCCCCTCAGCTTCAAACCAGGTTTCCTCAGCTGCAGGAGGCTACATCCCTCACCGAGCACCATGACATCACAGTGCTCCGTAGAGGGCAGGGCCATGCTGGAAAGGGTTGGGGAATATCTTAGCCCCACTCCTTTTCTGCCCCTTACAGAGCCCCACAACATTACACTGCTCTATGAGGGATGGGCCTATATGGACACATTAGACCTGGGCTCTTTTGTTCTTTTCAATCCCTCTTTCATCATTTTTTTTTCACCATTGTCTCTCTCTTTGTTAATCGTCTGCTCACGACCTCCTTCCTTTTCCTCTCGCCTTCTTCATATAAGACATCCACTCTATCTTTTAGTCCTTTGTCTCCATGACGATCTTCATTCTACCCTCACGCTACAAGGGGAAGGAATCAAGTTACCACCAGCCCCAGGAAAGAAAACTGTACAGAGTAAATTGGCATAAATGGGTGTGGTGTTGGCTTATGTATGTTTATGCACATTTATAACACTGAAGCTAGGGTAAAAAAAATAAATCTTTATTCCCAAGTACAGCTGTGATAGGGAGAGTCCCTGTGGGGCTGCCCCTTTAAGAAGAAGCTAGCACCAGCATGGTGACGGTGCTAGTGGGGCTGCAGATGCTTCCAGTAACTGGGGACAGTGCCCTGAGGGCGTTTAATGTGCCGCATCTCCCCCGCGCCTACCTCCCTCGGACGGGTCTGATGTTCAGAAGAGCATCAGACCCGTCTTAGAGCTCAGTGCACATGCGCGACCTTCTGCGCGTGCGCACTTCAGAAGGGAACCCGGAAGTGCGGCTTAAAGCCGGCACTTCGGGGATCCGCTTCGGAGGGGGCAGGATCGCCTGCCCCCTCTGATGCGCGGTAACACGCAGCTGGAAGAAGTAGACGAGCGCAAAGAAAGGCGGCTGATCAAAGGATCAGCCGCCTTTTTTGTCTCGTGTATAAACGCCCTGAGTGAAAGCAGCTTGGGAAAGGACATGGCAGGAGCCAGCCCTGGGTATAAAGCTGAGCCAGAGCTCAAAGCAGAGTCAGTTGGGTTGTGACTGTGAAAGAGGTAGGAGCAGGAGTTGAGCTTTGCCTCAAGGCTTAGCCAGCCAGAGGGTGGTATCTGGCTGGAACGCAGGACTTTGGAAGCTTGTGGGTGCTGCCTGAGCTAATCGGCTTGCTAGGGTGCAGAGGAAGAGTGCCTGACCCAGAAGCCTCAAGAGAGCCAAAGAATGAATGCCTGGCTATAGAGTCTGTACATTCATGTAAGTAGAAGCCAGAAAGTGTTGCCTGGTGGAGACTGTGGACAGCTGAGACTGGGTGCAGATTAAAGATAGTGAGAGCTAATCCCCAAAGAGCCTGCTTGTGTTGGGCCCTAATCCTGCCAAGACTGACACCCAGCAAGCCTGTCCCTGCCACATCCACAAATCCATAGAATGGATGCTCCACAGAACAGAGGCAACACAGAACTGATTTTCAGACATTTAATCTGTTGTATGTCAGCCCCAAACCAGACAAACATCCCCAGTTCCTGAGTTACCCAGATGGATGGCAACCCTTGGGAGGAACTTCAATGCTGGCCACTTTATCTCCTGCCCCAGCGTGCTGCCGACAGGTCGAAGAGAGGTCAGGTGAGCCTACAGAGAAAAAAGTGAAGAGGGGAAGGGCAAGAGGGAAACCTTCGACGTCTGCTCAGAAGTTGTGGGTAGCAGGAAATCTGTTACTGACAGTGGGAATTTTTACACACACCTTAAAGTGCTGGTCTGTCAATCTTCTGGGTTTACAAGTCCACAAGTAAGTTCCGGATGCAACACACACACAATGCCCTGAGACAATTCCTGGATACATTCTTCACACAAACACTGCCCTGAGGCAGCCTAACGTAACCAGAGCTGTAGACATGAGGGGCTGCCATGGAAACCAAGTGGTCACAGTTGCCTGGAGCAAAGCAGTATTTACATACAAAAGTTCTGGGAGAAGTTCTATGCAGAAATTCAAAGAGCTGGATGTTTAAGATCTGGGTGGGTGATTTAGACACACAGAAAGTTCAGAATGTAACCGCAAACATGCAGGAGAAATGTGTGTGTAAAAACACCCAGCGACATTTGAACTGGGAATGACAAGAGGGGCAAATGTAGAACTGTCCCTGGAGATGAATGACACTGAGCAGCAGGCATGAGTGATGGTCACCAGCACAGCGTGAGCTGGAGTAATGAGAGCAGGAGAAAGGGAAACAATCCTGCCAGTCTGCCAGAGTGGAAGTTAAGCACTGATAGGCCATAGCAATATGTTAGGCCTGCCAGGGATGAGGAGATGACAGGCCACAGAGAAGGAGAAGGAGAGCTGTAAGAGAGAGGAAGGAGAAATAGTGGGAAAGAGCTTTGCTGAAGCAGCAGCTAGTTTCAAACAGACAGGCCTTGGAGATGAGACAGGCTTATGAAGTGTGGGGCAGTCAGACAGGTTGTGGGGGAGGTGTGAGGGAGGAGGGCCTGACGGTAGTGTAGGAAAGGGGCAGGAAGCATCCATGCTGGAACTGATCTCAGCCAGGCTACAGAGGTGGATGAGATCGCTAGAGGCAGGGAGGGGAATCTGGCAAATCGGAAGATTGGAGGACACAGCAATGAAATGGAAAGAGTTGTAGGGGAAAGGAAGGAGGAGACGGAGCAGGAAGACAGGAAGCAACCCTGTGGCAATAGGAGTCTCCTACTGACAAGGCTGCAGCCAGGGGCTAGGATTGCTGGGGGAGAAAAGGAAATGCCTGTGTTTCATCTCCTCAGCCCTCTCTGATGTGTACTTTGGCACTGGCAGAGCTTCAGGACTCAGGCAGATGTCCTGTGTTGGCTGAACGAAGCTCTACACCCACTTTCACACTCTCTAAATATCCAGGCATGGGGTCCTCAAGCACCGCTGTAGCTAAGGATCTGTCAAAATCTCTTTCATGGGGGTTTATGCCTCCCACCTGGTGCTCCAAATGGTATTTCCCTCTCTTGTCCCTTAAAACACATCATCATCACAAAAAATTAAATATTGCCGTCCTCCTCAAGTGGGCATCAAGCTATACTAGGCAGCACGACACAGGGAGAATGAGAGTGAGCTAATGCAGAGAGGTGAAAGAAGGGGTTCCTTGTCTTTCCAGTTTCTCTGTCCCATACTTCCTCTGGCACAGAATACTTTTCCTCAGGCAAATGGTATTCCCATTGGGGTAGCCACCCTCTATGCTCCCTGCCATTCCGGAGTACGTTTTCAAAAGATATTTCACTCTCCACAGAACGACTAACATCAGAGCTGCTTTATCCCCTTCCCCCAACATCAGCAGTCACTTTAGTGGTGGAAGGAGTGGGCGGCGATCACATCTCCTGTAGGTAATGGAATAAATGTCAGTGTACTTTCTGTGATTCACATCTTTAAATTCCTGGCGGTCTACTGGAGGCAGCAGCTATTTTGTGTTTTGCTCAGATTCAGCCTGTTGCAGAGAGGAGACGCAGAGTCAGAGAGATGGGAGGAAGGGACCTCAGGGCTTATTTAGTTCCATCCCTTACACCAATGCAGGACTTGCCACACTCAAACCAATTGTACAGAAAAATCTACCCATCAAGAAACAGAAGCTATTAAAAATTCTGCCACAAGTACAGACCAGGACCAACCAGAATACACCGATGCCTGAAATAACAGGGAACAATCTTATAACAATGAAAATCCAGATTTCTCAAATGGGGGACCACACCCACACCACAGGGGAAGGCAAAAATCCCTCCGAATTGGCTGCCGCATTTTCCCTGAGGGAAAATTCCTTTCTGACCCCAAATATTGTGACACCATGTATTCTCTTGCCCTGTGTTCCCTTTTTTGTTGTTTTTCCTTAAAATAATGATTATTTTTTTTCTAAAATCATTTGGATTAAAAATAGGTTGAAACTCGATCTCTCATATCTCAAAAATCTCATTGAGATCCAGGCTCTTGAAGAGACGTTTGAGAATGAATATGAGCTGAGAATTGGTTGTTCTCTACGTTGTTCTCGTGAGAGTCTCAACAAAAAATTGAAATGCTCTTTGCATGCGCAAAATGGCCACTGTGGCTATTTTGTGCATGCACAACCCTTTTCCGAGGTGGCGTGGCCAAACCAGCACCATTTTGGAAAAGGGCACCTGGTTCTGTATACAGACCAACTGCCCTTGCACCGATGTGGCCTCTGCCATCTTAGAAAAGGGCCATGTGGCACTGAATGGTCCCAGTGGCCATTTGGCGCATGCGTAGAATGTTTTACATTTATTTTGAGAATCTTCCATGATCTCAAATCATCTCGCTGATGGTTTTTGATTCTTGTGAGAGGCTCACAAGAATCCTTTTGATTCTAATTTCAACCCTAAAAATATTGGATGATCTTAATCCCACTGGCTCCTACTCTCCTGCTGTTTAGACATGTATGTAAGACCTGGCTGTTCCGTCAGGCTTTTGGCGTGGGGTGGGGGGTGGGGTTTCCCCCCACATATTGTAATTTTAAATTGTTTTTAAAAAAAATTATATTTTTATTGAATGTTGTTCGCCGCCCCGGGCTGCCTTGAGGGCAGGAGGGGCAGGATATACATTTTTAATTAATTAATTAATTAATTAATTAATATATTGGCAAAACTCCTAGTTGATCCATCACCATTCCCTCACATTGCTGCTAGTAGGGCAATGTAGATCTAATTTGATCTCCCGTTTAGATGAGGTAAGGCTGTGAGATCTAATTTTGTTTAAAATGTTTTGTGGCGCTGTGATCTCTGATTTATGGAACTGTGATATTCTGGTCCATGTGTTCCTATGGAATTCTGCAGTCTGCTTCACATAATCCTCTGGAACTGTGTAGTTCACGCTTCATAGAGTTCTGTTCTTTGGAATTCCGCAGAGCTTTGTGTCAGGGTTTGGCGCTGATGACGCTCCATTTGGTGCGACCGCGCAACTGCTCACCTTCCGGGCGCCTCAGCAGCCTGGGAGGGAGCGGAGCTGCGGTAATCGGCCCGGGGGGCATAGCTCAGAGCCACAGAGCACCTGGGACGCTGCGCTGCCTGCTTCTAGTGTTGCCCAGCAACCAGGCGCACAGCTGCGACGCAGCGCGCGCCTTGCATGATGTGGAGCTGCAGGACACCTGGCCATCCCCGACACGGGGAGCGGAGGGACGGGGTCAGGACCAGCGATTGACAATGGAGACACCTGAGGGGCAGCACAGGCATAAAAAGACCAGCAGGGTAGCTACATTGTAAGAGGCTGGCCCTACTTGGTTCATGTACAGAGTGACTGAGTGATTCGGAGTGCTTGTGGCTCCCTTGTCTGTGTGTTGGTGTTGGAGAGTGCCTAGGAGTCCATAGAGTGGTGTCCTGGAGAGTGCCTGTGAGTGAAAGGATTTGCGTGGAAGAAGTGAGAGTGGGCTTTCTTTCCCCCCTCTTCCCCCCAGTGGGTCGCCCCCACCCAGCCCAAATGTGAGATAGTAGTGCAAGTGACTTCCCTGGAGACCCAGCACACCCACCCCATCCCTTGCGGGGCTCCTGTCCTCTCTGCCCTATGATGATCTGGGTTCCTCTCGTTATCTGAGAGATCGCGTGCACAAGATCCTGAGGGCCGTTTTCTCCTGTGTGGGGTGCCTTACCCTCAGAGTAGGACAGGAGTACTCAGGCCCGGGGAGAGGCACAACCCCAACCTGTACCCTACCCCCACCCCCGCATAACAGTATTACCAGCAGCAAATACTTCTTCCTCTTTGGCTTTTCCCCCCTCCTTTTCATCTTTTTTTTTCTCTTTCTCACTATGGACCCAAGACCTTGCTGGCCTTATTCGGACTGTACAGTCCTTAGCCCTCAAGGTCAAAGATCTGTGAGACAGACAGGAGCAGGCACTAGGAATGGGAGGAGGGGCTGAACCCCTCCACCCTGGGCCGGAGAAAGGGGGAGTGGTTGCTCCGCCTCCAGTAGAGGCAGCGGGGGCAGCTTTGTTCCCTCGAGAACCAAAGGCCCCCAAACCAGTCAAATTCTACGGGGACAGAAAACAATTCCAGAGTTTTCTGGCATTGTGTGCTTTTACATTCCAAACCCAGCCCCAAACGTATGCCACAGATCAAGCTAAGACAGCCTATATGATTGGCCTCCTGGGAGGAGTGGCACTGGATTAGGCCACCCCTCTCTTAACTACGAATAGCCCCTTATTGGGGGATTACAAGGGCTTTATCAGAGAATTTAAATTCCTCTTTGACTATTCGCACAGAGTTTGAGATGCAGAACAAGCCATATTAAATCTACGGCAGGGCAAAACCCTGCCGTAGATTACTCGAGTACATAACCCAATTTCAGAAATTGGCCATAGATCTGGGATGGAGCGATCATGTACTGCACGTGCTGTTCCGTCAAGGGCTTACAGACGAACTTAAAGACCAATTAGCATACGTGGCCACTCCTGCAAGCTTAAGTGAATTGGTCACTCCGACTATTCACATTGACAAACGACTGATGGAACAGAGGCGGGAGAGACAAAAGGAACATGCTTGCGGGCCGGAACATCGCCTTTACCTGAGTCCATGCAAATTGGAGTACTAAGAGGCCCTTTCAGCCTGGAGGAGAAGGAATGGAGATGGCATGGCAAGGGCGTCTCTGTTTTTATTGTGGGCAAGCCAAACACTTCGCTAGGGAATGCCCAGTTAAACCCTCCAGGGTTAGGGATTCGGGAAACGAAAATCACCGGGACGAGCCAGTGGCGTCCCGGTAAACCTTGCAAGTCCTTGGACAAGGTCCGCTCCCGACTCGAGCAATAACCCTTGGCGGAGTCGATTGCATTTATACTAGGGATGGGCAAATGTGGTTCAGATGTTTGGAGTTCGGACTGAACTCGGTCTGTTCAGACGTCTGAACCGAACTCTCAAACGACTGAGCAGTTCGGTCATGTTTGGATGAGTTCGGAGGCAGGAAAAATGTCTTTCCAGGGCAGAAAGTTAGGTTTCGCTTTCAATTTTGTTTCAGTTCCGGTTTCGATTTTGCTATTTTTGAATGTTCGGCCAAGTTCAGCCAAACTGAACTCAGCTGAACTGAACCATCGAACCCGAACTTGGGTTTCGAACCAAACGACCAAACATCCGAACTGCGTTCTGTTCGCCCATCCCTAATTTATACATTCCCGTAACCATAAAGATTAGTCCTACCAGGTCCGTGGTAACTAGGGTGCTAATAGACTCTGGAGCATCTGGGAATTTCGTGGGTGCACACTATGCCCACCAAACTAAATTACCTTGCCAAGCCAAGGCGTACAAGGAGTTGGTGCACACCATTGATGGGTCCCCGCTGTCCTCAGACCCGGTTGCCCTTTGTACACCCCTCTTAACCTGTACCATAGGCAACCACATAGAACAATTGCAGTTCAATATAATCCCCTCTCCATTATTCACGGTGGTTCTGGGGAATCCTTGGCTCCATATACACAATCCCACAGTGGACTGGGAGCAACCCAAGGTGCTATTACACTCCCCCTGACGCAACTACTAAAGAAGGGGGCTCCTTTTATTTGGGGACCTCAACAACAAGACTCCTTCAATACCTTCAAAAGGGCCTTTATGACCGCCCTGATCTTACAGCACCCTGATGTTATGAAACCCTTCGTAATAGAAGCAGATGCATCGGATAGAGCTGTAGGGGCTGTTTTAACACAACAGCTTGAACCATTAACCAAGTGGTTCCTTTGTGCCTCTACTCGCGACAATTAACTCCAGCAGAGAGAAATTCCATGATTCATAATAAAGAACTATTAGCGATCAAGGTGGCCTTCGAAACCTGGATGTATCACCTTGAAGGCGCCCCTCATCCAATCCAGGTACTCACTGACCACAAAAATTTGGTGTATATGCAGACTGCACACATTAACACTGCTTGGCATGCGCAATGGGCCCTTTTCTTCTCTCGTTTCTCTTTTTCCATCAAGTATAGGCCTGGGACCACCAGCACCCTAGCTGATGTGCTATCCCGATGCTACATTCAAGACAATGGCCACAATCAAAGCAAGGGACCCATCTTCTTGCCGAAGGTGTTTGCAGCCACCCGTCCATCCTACCCAAGACTCAGCCAGCAGGGCAAGTGCGAGCTACCCACAGAGCAGTACCAGCAATGACAGGGCCTCTATTATCATGGTACGAAGGTAGTCATACCTCCCACGTATCATCCCCATGTCTTATGGACTCACCATGATTCTCCATTAGTTGGACACCCTGGGGAACATAGAACCTTACAGTTAATCCTCCACCGATTTTGGTGGCCTAGCATCAGGAAGCACGTGGGTAACGCACATTAAGGGATGCGTTACCCACGTCCTTAATGTGCAGGTAACGCACATTAAGGGGTGCGTTACCTGCGCCTGCACCAAAACCCTGCGCCATTCCCCCCTTGGGTTACTACAACTAACCCCCCTACCCACTGGTCCATGGCAAAAAATAACTTTAGACTTTGTTGTAGAACTCCCCATCTCCAATGGTTATAATACCATTTTGGTTGTCGTGAATTATTTCACCAAGCTGGCGCATTTCATTCCTTTCAAGGGACAACCATCATCCCCAGAGACAGCGGTTCTTAATTTGCAAAACATCGTTCATCTACACAGCCTGCCCCAGGAGATAGTATCAGATAGGGGACCACAATTCATAGCAAAATTCTGGAAAGCCCCTTTTTGTATATTGGGCATTTGCCTTAGTCCCACAACTGCCTGTCATCCACAGGCCAACGGCCAAGTGGAATGAGTTAATCAGACTATGGAACAATACTTACAGTGCTTCCTGAATTACCTCCAAGATGATTGGGCTTCCTACTTACCTATTGCAGAATTTGCATACAACAATGCTGCGAATGCCTTATTAGGACCATCCCCATTTTATGTGACTTATAGTTTCCATCCCCCTCTCTAACAGATATTCCCTCTACCAACATCCCCGCAGCAGAAGCCATGGCATAGCGGATCCATCAGGTACAGAGAGAAGCTCTGAAGCATCTACACCAGGCACGGCAATGCTACAAACTCTACATGAACCAACATCGTCATTCCTCACTGGACTTAAAAATAGGTGATCTGATATGGATGAGACGGCAGCACTACCCGTCCCAACAGCCTTCTATGAAACTAGATGATGCCTACATGGGTCCTTTCCCAATAAAGACAAAGGTAAACAATGTCACTTATATCCTGAACTTACCCCAACACCTACATATTCATCCCACCTTTCACATCTTGCTCCTTAAGCCCATGAATCCCCCTCTTCTTCCTGGTTCATCCCCCCCTCTTGCTTCAAGGTCTCCCAGAGTATGAGGTGGCAAAAATCCTCAATTTGAAAATTTGTAGGGGTTGCTGCCTCTATCTCATCAACTGGAAAGGGTTCGGCCCCAGCAAATGCTCGTGGGAACCTGTGGACAATGTCCATGCACCTGCACTAATCCGGTGCTTCCATCTTTGCCACCCCGGAAAGCCGGGCCCTGTGGGCTGGCATGGGGGCGGGGCTGGATGAGGGATACTGTCAGGGTCCAGCCCTGGCCCTTGGGACTCTCAGTTCGGTGGAACTGCACCGCGTGACTCTGCGCCTTCCGGGTGCCTCAGCAGCCTGGGAGGGAGCGGAGCTGCAGAAATCTGCCCAGGGGGCATGGCTCAGAGCCACAGAGCACGGGGGATGCCACACTGCCTGCTTGCACTGTTGCCCAGCAAGCAGGCGCACAGCTGCGACGCAGTGCGTGCCTTGCGGGACGTGGAGCTAAAGGACACCTGGTTGGCCCCAACATGGGGAGCGGAGGCGCGGGGTCAGGACCAGGGATTGTCAATGGAGACACCTGAGGGGCAGCAAAGGCATAACAACACCGGCAGGGTAGCTACTCCCTGCCGGTAATTGTTGTGAGAGGCTGGCCCTACTTGGTTCGTGTACAGAGTGACTGAGTGATTTGGAGTGCTTGTGGTTCCCTTGTCTGTGTGCATGGGAGTTGGAGAGTGCCTGGGAGTGTGTGCCTTTGTCCATAGAGTGGTGTCCTGGAGAGTGCCTGTGAGTGAAAGGAATTGTGTGGAAGGAGTGAGAGTGGGCTCCCTTTCCTCCTTCTTCCCCCCAGTGGGTCCCCCCACCCAGCCCAAGTACGAAATAGTAGTGCGAGTGACTTCCCTGGAGAGCCAGCACACCGACCCCACCCCTGGACCTGGGATTAGGGCTGAAGCGGCAGCAGCTGTTACCGTGCCGCCATTCCATTCCAAGAACTCGGCACTTAGTGTGTCTTGCCGCCGACTTCCCCTTGATATTTCCGTGATTCCGCATTACCTGCTGCCAGTATCTGCAGATGCGTCATGTCTGCAGTTTGTGAACACAAGCAGTTTTATGCCGCCTTCCGCCACTGAGCGCGAGTCCCTGATGCACCGTGATGCTGAATAATAGATCATTGAATGAATGAACTTAGGGTGACTCTGACTACCTGCTTCAGAGTCCGCTGCAGGGATGCCGGCCCCCTCCCACCATGGCACTGGGAGGGGGCCGGCAGAGATCAGGGCCGGTCCCAGGCATATGTGGTATCCGCGGGAGCCGGGAGTCCTACTCCCGAGTCCCAAAGGAGTCTCTTTTGCACCACCGGCATAGCCTTTTTAAACAGCTCAGTTGTAGCCCCGCAGCACTGCTACATGGGAGGGGGAAGAGTCCCCCCCCCTTCGCAGCGAATGTTGCTGCCTTGTAAACAAAGTTCTTCTTTGAGGGGCTCCTTCCATTCTCACAAATGGGAGAGTACCAAGCCTAGAAAGAGGTGGTGGGGGAATTTTCTAACAAAATGACACTCCATGCAGGTTAGATCTACAGCCTGGGAGGGGGGTAGCAGGCAGGGGGCAGCCTGCTC
>QEPC01001257.1:1519586-1537119 GCA_003113815.1 Sphenodon punctatus
CCCCGAGAACCCAGGAGCCCTTGGTCCCAGCCCCCCTGCTCTAACCCACTAGTCCCCAGCCACTCCCCTCCCCGAGAACCCATGAGCCCTTGGTCCCAGCCCCTCTACTCTAACCCACTAGTCCCCACTCCCTTCCCTGAGAACCCAGGAGCCATGGCTTCCAGCCCCCCTGTGCTTTAACTCACTAGCCCCCACTTCCCTCCCCAAGAACCCAGGAGTCCTGGCTCCCAGGCCCCCTACTCTAACCCTCCCCCCATGTTCCCCACTCCCCACCAGCATGTTCACCCTTCCCCCAACATGTCCCCCCCCGCTCCTCCCTCCCCCAGCAGCTCCCCCCTCGCTCCCTCCTCCCCCGTGTGCCCCCACTCCCTCCCCGCTATTTACTCACTGCAGGTCGGCTCAGGGGGTTCTCAGTCTCCACTCCTCCAGTCATCGTCGCCTCCTCCTCGGCCTCCCTCAGACCTCCCGTCCCCGGGCTTGAAGCAGCGTGTGTGGGAGCATCAGAAGCCGAGCCTCCTGCTGCTTTTGCATGCGCTGCTTGAGGCCTGGGCCTGGGAGCTGCTGCAGCTGGCTCGAGTCCCCCTCCCTCCCTCCCTCCCTCCCTCCCAGTCAAGTCAAAGTTTGACTCGACTGGGAGGGACTCGGAAGGGACTCAGGGATGGGGGGGAGGCTGGGAGCTGCACGCACAGCAGCTCCCAGCCTCTCCCCCCCCCCTCCATACCCGGGCGCCTGTGTTGGGCACCCAGGTATGGACTTTCCCCCTGCCCGGTCCCCGCAATGAAATAGTGCCCCCTGCTGGCACTATTTCATTGTGGGGTCCCTTTATGCAGAATGGACGGCACTTCTAGCCGCTCACTCCACATAACGGGAGAAAACACCTCCCTTTTGACCCTGAAGGCTTCCTAAGGAGCTTCCTAAGGTTATTGAACGGGTAGTGGCTCGGCAGCTGCAGGGGCATCTTGATCACATCTGTTTTCTTGATTCCTCTCAGTCTGGCTTTCATCCGGGTTATGGCACCGAGACTGCGCTTGTGGCTTTGGTAGATGACCTGCACTGAGATATGGATCAGGGTCGTTCGACCCTGCTGATCCTGTTAGATCTCTCGGCTGCATTTGATATTGTTGATCATGAGATGTTGGTGACGTGCAGGAGTGGGCGGGACTGTTCTCGAATAGTTCTGCTCGTTCCTGACCGGAAGAACCCAGTGGGTGGTTCTTGGGGACTGTTTTTCATCATACCGAGACCTCTCATGTGGAGCTCCACCGGGTTCTGTTCTGTCCCCTCTCCTGTTGAACGTGTACATGCAGCCGCTCAGCGAGGTAATTAGGGGGTTCGGTGTACGGTGTCAATATGCTGATGACACCCAACTGTACCTCTCTTTTTCAACATACCCAGGCCCGGCAGTCTCGGTGCTTACTCGGTGCCTGGCAGCTGTGAGGGATTGGATGAGGGCTAATCGACCGAGGCTGAATCCTGACAAGATGGAGATGATGTTAGTAGGTAAAGTGATGGAATTGGTGACCTCCATCATTGATGGGGTCTGTCCTCCATTGACCTCCCAGGTACAGAGTCTAGGGGTGCTCCTCGATGCGCAGCTCCGCCTGGATTTCTAGGTAGAGGCTGTGGCGAGGAGTGCTTTCCGCCAGTTGCATCTGGTGTGACGGTTTTGGCTGTTTGTTTTGGACTCTGACCTGGCCACAGTCATCCATGCTTTCATCACCTCTTGACTAGACTACTTTAACGTGCTCTACGTGGGGCTACCCATGGTGACGACTCGGAAATTGCAACTGGTGCAGAATGTGGCGGCCCGTCTCCTAGTGGGACTGGGTCGCCGGGAGCATATTACACCAGTGCTCCGCTCTCTGCACTGGCTGCCAGTGGTTTTCTGGGCTCGATTCAAGGTGTTGATTTTAACCTATAAAGCCCTAAACAGCCTGGGCCCTGCCTATCTGAGAGACCGCCTCACTCCCCGTGTGCTGGATCGGCCCCTGCAGTCGTCCGGGGATGCCCTGCTCGAGGTCCCCCCGAGTTTCTCAGGTGGCCACGCAGGAGAGGGCATTCTCAGGGGCCGCGCCGCACCTATAGAACACCCTTCTGGTGGGGGCCCGGCTGGCCTCGGACCTCCCTTCTTTTTGGAAAAGTTGCAAGACCTGGCTGTTCCGCCAGGCATCTGGCGAGGGAGAGGGGTGATGGGTGGGGGGTAGGGGGTGGGAGGTAGGGGGCAGTTGTTTTCTCTGTCGTCTCCTTTTTATGATGTTTTAATTGTTTTTTATTGTAAGCTGCCCCGAGCTGCCTGTGGCAGGAGGAGCAGAGTAATACGTTTTTAAATAAATAAATAATAAATTTCCTTGTACTTCTAGCCTCTTTAGTCATGTGTTTCTCTGCTTAAAAGTAGCGTGTCTGATCCTGACGTCCTTACTTGGGCAAGGCTCTCACTAGTCAGTGGGAAATTAAGGGCTGCATCTATCAGTTTTGCAAACCTCTAACTCACAGCAGATGCATTGCTTGAGAGCTCCTGGGGAGGGTTAATGTACCACATGCTGTTGGCTTTTTCTGTCGCCACTTTGCAGAATTCCTTTCTCCAAACAGCCACAGATGCAGAAGCTCCAGTGATTGAAATTCAGATGTATCTACTGTCTGAGCATTCAGTGAGACAGATGTTGTGTCCTATGGGTTCAGCTGCTGTTCTGGGAAGAGAAGGTGTGCAAGCTGTCATTGCTTACAGACAGACTAACAGACATGGAGCCAGCCTGCTGAGTTCCCTGAGTAGGACATGAGCAATAAGTGGGGGGAAATTAGCTTGGCAAAGAGGGTAGTCATTGCTGGTCAAGTCTAGTTCACAGGGCATACCTAGCCTTGGCGGCGCAGCAAGGCTGCTGTGGGACTAGGTTCCTGTCCCAATCCTGTCCCCTCCCATAAAGGCAAGGAGTGAGGTCTCCAGGGAGGGGGCAGGGCTTACCCATGAAGGCAGCAGCATCCCAGAGCCCTCTGCCCGGGAGCAGCAGCAGCCATACCAGGGAGGAAGTGTTCAAAGCGAGTGGAGGTGGGAGCAGGGCATTTTGCAAGTGGTCAGGATGTCAGTGAGCGGGGGCGATGTGCTGATCCCGCTCCCTCCCACTCTGTACATTTCCTAGCAGAGATCAGGTCACTTGCAGATGGCCCTCTCAGAGTCAGGAATCTGGGCTCAACTGAGCCTCCTTGTTCCACTAGCTATACCCCTGATTAGCCCGCCGAAGTCTAGACGAGAAAGAGTTTGCTGCAGGGATGTTCTTCTTTTTGTCCCAGTGGCTCCAGTGGAACTGCTGTTTGCACTTCCATTATTTGACAGAGCTTTCCCCTGGCCCTTCTTTGTACTTCCATCATGTATTACAGTCGAACAGCTCTAGTCCCTCTCTCGCTTCTGCCCTTCTGGCTTCCTTCTTAATCCGAACAACTGTCTTCACTTCACACCTCTAGACATAGCTTCAATATAAGGTATAAAGACACTAGTCATAAAAGCCTTTCCTTGAGTAGCTGAATGAAGATGGACTCGTTTCACCAGGATCCCATCCATGCCCATCATAGAGTGAGAAGGGACCTTTAGGGTCATTATTATTATTATTATTATTAACAAACATTTATATAGCGCCAGCAGTGTACATGGCACTTTACAAAGTAATAAAATAGACACGGTCCCTGCCCCTAGGGCTTACAATCTGAGCGACAGGAGCTGGGGGAGAGACATCTATTCCAACTCCCTGCTTGGATGCAGGATGACTTCCACTATAAGCCATAAGACGGTTATGAAATAGGGTTAGGACCCTGCTAGAGTCCAAACATCAGGGGCGAGCCTGGGCCACGCTCAACTGCATCGGGGCCTATCCAAGCCTGGTCCTGACACAACTGGGCTCTTAGGAGCGTATTTATTTATTTTATTTTATTTTAACAATCTATATCCCGCCCCCCTCCTGCAAAAGCAGCTTGGGGTGGCTAACAAACATCTAAAAATCTGCTCAAATATAAATAATATAAAATCACATAAAATATAAAAATGCAGAATAAATATACACATAAATAGTGGGGCCAAGATGGCTTAGGCCCGATGTAACCTGGGGAGGCCACAGCACGGTGACTCACAGCAGTCCATGGGGGTGCGGCCATGTTGGGAAAGGCCAGGATATAAATTTAAATAAATAAATAAGCAGGGCAGTACCTTAACCCACAGCTGCCGCCCCATCCCCTGGAGTGCCATGATTTGTCACAGTGCTCCAAGAGGTGAAGAGTAGATCAGGAAAAGGGCAGGGTTAAATCCATGCCCCACCCTATAAGCATAACATTTGAACTACAATTTGTGGGGGAAGCTGACCTGCATAAGCCCCAGTTCTATATTTCTGAACTTGCTGGGGGAGTAAATTTGTGGCAGACATGTTGCCCACATTCCCTGCTATAATTATTCCCATGATAGCCCCACCCCCTTGCAGCACCGTGACATCACAGCACTCCCAGGGGATGTGGCCTGACGGCTCCCCCTCAGGAAGCCTGGCCCTGCCTTGAGTTTGAAGCAGTGCAGGATGGGAGGGCTCCTGAGCCAAGCCCCGCAAAGCCATTATTCAGGTCCCATTTGCTCAGTTCAGTGTGTAGCAGAGATCTATTCCAGGGTCTATTAGATAGGTGGGCAAAGGCACAATTGGCCTATAGGTACCTAATATCTGCCCCTGACCTGGAGGTACAGAAGTCATAGTCCCCAAGTGTATAGGTTGTTGCCAATTCCTGAGTCACCAAAGCCAAGTTCAACTTATGTACTGAAACGTTCTCTTCTTTTTTTTAATGGTGGACTTTATTATATTCATATTTATTAATGTTTATATTGTAACAATAAAATATAAACAAAAGCAATAAAATAAATAAAAGCTTAAGTATGTACTGACATTTTCAAGGGCAGAAAACACACAACTTGGTTACTTAATACCTTAATTAAAAATATTAAAGCACAATACTGTCCTAATCAGATGGTCAGCAAGGTCCACATAGCAAGGATGTGACCATACCTGTTCCCTATATTATTGCTTGGGGTCATTTTGTATCTAGTAAATCCCATGCTCTGAGTTAACAGCTTTGACCTAAAGATCCGGGATGTCTCTGCAGACACATGCATTATGGCTTTTTTAGCTTTTGTCTGAAGTGTTAAAGTGGGCCAGCACCAGAGGCAGGATACCAGACTTGACAAGCCAATGGTCTGATCAGGCATGGCATCTCCTTTGTTCCTAGGTTCCCATTAAATGTCTGCTGGCTGTGAATTCCAGCCATGTGGGAATATTTTTTTGCCGATGAATATTTACCAACATCCTCACTACCCTGGGAATACAAGTCAGAGAACAACTCTCTGAAAAGTGAGCATGTACTAGGATTAGCACCTTAAAGATATGTCAAGAGCGTCTCCTCGTAAGCACTGAGACAACTAAAAATACTGGTGTGACTCACAGATCTACCTTGAGGACTCAATCAGTCCAGCATTCATTGTTTTCCTGTTATGAAGCCCTAGAAGCCCCTGTAAACCATAAGCCTATCTCATGTGTTGTATCCACAGCAGTATTCAGGTCAGGCACTACTTCATCATCGCAGGCTATCAACCGAACAGTCACTGACCTGATTCTTTTGTGTACCATCAGCCCAGAGGCATATCTTTAAGGTCCATCTGGCTAACTGCAAATAAACAGAATAAGCCTAATAATATACCAAGTGCCTTTGACCAACTCCTGAAACCAGACTCCTTTGCATCTGACTGAATACTTCTATTCACCACTAGTTGTCTCGAGCACTCCACTCCTCCGCCATCCCCTCCCTCACCCTCCCACGCCTCCCCTGCTCTCCCAACCACCTTCATCCCTTTTCCCTCGCTGCCCTGCATGCCTAGAACTCCCTCCGTGCCCTCATCCACCTTGCCCCCACCCTCCACACCATCAGGTCCCGCCTCAAAACCCACCTCTTCCACTCCGCCCTTCCTAACTCTTGCTAACCATTCCCACCCAGGACTATCCCCCACCTGCTATCTGTAAAATCCCAACTTACTGCAATCAAACCAAGAACATGTACCTGAGTTCTCGCATCCTCATGAATGTCGCATCCCTTGTCTCTCCCTCTGTTCCCCCTTCCCTGTCTCCCCTCCCCCTGTCCCCCTGTCTTTATATTGTAAGCTCTTGGGCAGGGAACGTATCTATCTTATTCTTTGTAAAGTGCCAGGTACATTGCTGGTGCTATATAAATGCTCATAATTAATAATTAATAATACCTGTTTCCAAACTCCAGACAATAGTAGGCAGACGAGGCCTTGCTGGTGATTTATGTAGTCACATGACACTGGCACCACCTTGTTTCCAGCTGGTAAATATTGTTAAAAGAAACTAAAAGTAAATTATATCTCCGATGAGGGCTACCATCCCTCCAGGTTTGACTCAGTCTCTCCAGGTTTTTACTCATCATCTCTGGACTTCAGGTGAAGCCCCATTTTCTCCAAGATACTCTGGGACACCTGGATAAACCAAAGAAATCAGGGTTTCAGTGGGTGGGGAGGGCAGGGCCACTGTGGAAAGGAGTGGGATGAAGAAAGGTGGTCCTCCCCACAGCAGAGCATCCTGACGTCACAATGCTCTACGGTCACCAGGTACCCCTTATTTTAAGGGAGCATTCCTTTTTCTTTTTTTTTTAAGAGCCCCACAATTCTATAGAATATAATGGATATCCCTTATTTACAGAACTGGCATTCTTTATTCTGAACACCCCAGCTTCCTTGGAACGTAATGGACACCCCTTACTTCAGTATTCTTCAGCTCTGTTTTGTATCCCTTAATTTTGACATTTTGACCTGGCAACCCGACAATACTTCTAAGGGAGGATTTGGGGGGGGAGGGGGCGCTACATCAGAAAGGGGAAAGAGAGTCCCTTTCTCTGCTTCCACTTTCAGTGCAGGTCCCCCGTCCCCTTGCCCCCTCGAGGTCAAAGTCTCAGGGAGGGTGACTGACACAACCCTATCTATAATTCCTTGTCTACATGCTGTAGTGGAGGTGGTGTTGGGGCTGGTGTTGCGGTCCCTGAAGACAGTAGTCTTGAGGGACTTCAGCATTCTCACCGACGCTCATGTGGGGCTACCCATGGTGATGGCTTGAAAATTGCAGCTGGTGCAGAATGCGGCGGCCCGCCTCTTAGTAGGATTGGACCACTGGAAGCATATTACATCAGTGTCCGACTCTCTGCACTGGCTGCTGGTAGTTTTCTGGGCCCAGTTCAAGGTGTTGATCTTGGCCTATAAAGCCCTAAACAGCCTGGGCCCTACCTATCTGCGGGACTGCCTCACTCCAAGGGTGCTGGATCAGCCCTTGTAGTCATTCGGGGGTGCCCTGCTCGAGGTACCCCGCGTCTTCTGTGGGGCCATGCAGGGAAGGGCATTCTCAGTGGTCGCACCACGACTATGGAACTCCCTTCCAGTGGAGGCCTGGTTGGTCCCAGATCTCCCCTCTTTTTTGGAGAAGTTGTAAGACCTGGCTGTTCTGCCAGGCATTTGGCAGGGAAGATGGGTGAAAGGGGGTTTTGGGGGGTATTTTCCCCCCCTCTTTTGAGTTGTTTTTAGTCGATGTTTTATGTTTTATTAATTGTAAGCTGAATATACAGCTGAATATAAAACAGTATGTTCCTGTGTACAGCTGGCTAACTGCGGGGGACTTCAGTGGGACTCTGCCAGAATAATTGGTTCTTGGATCATGGCCCTTGTTGTCTGGGAAGGTCACAGGATTATATTTTACTCTCAAAATGGGGCTGTGCAGGAAAATTACTTGGGGACCCCCTTAGATGAGGGCATCCGAGTGTTCCATCACAGGCATAATTATTGTGGAGGATAGGACACCTCCCCCACAGGTTTACAGGTGTGAGGGACTGTGATAGCTGCATCCCCCACTACACTTAATTATTAGGTAACTTGGACTCCACCAGCTGCGGGTGGAGCAGTGCCCAGCAGTGGCAGTAGCCCTCCCTCCAACCGACCCTCTGAATGTTAGTGGCCCTAGAGATGGTCCTCTCTGCTGGTCATGCTCTTCTTGCTCCTTCTTCACGTGGAGGGGGATGAGGGAGATAGGCAGGATGTCAGTGCTAGGGCGGGCTCAGACATGGCAGCCATTAAGTATGCTCCCACTCTGAATCTTCATCTGCCTCTGCTGAGGTCACCCCTCTGCCAGCTCAGGGCAGTAGGGATGGGCGAACAGATCGCGGTTCGGGTTCGTCCATTCAGTTCATCTGCGTCAGTTCATCTGTTTGGTTTGTTTGCCGGGTTCGGGTTTGGCCATTCGGTTCGGCCATTAGGTTCGGGAAATGTTTTTATATGGGGTTTTTTTGTTTGTTTTTTATATGGTTTTTTGGTTTATTTGGTTTTATATGGATTTTTGGTTTTTTATTTGGTTTTTTTGTTTTTATATGGGGTCTTTTAATTTAAATGTTTTATCTAATATTATATCTATCTATCTACACTAAATCTAACTGCTATTAACTATTCTAAATGCTATGAACTAAATGGATTATCTAATAAGTACACATGCCTACTCCTACAAACACTAAAACTAAATTACTAACTCTATTTCTATCACTAAGCTAACTCCTACAACTGTCTACTATCTATCTATCTATCATCTATCTATCTATCTATCTATCTTTCTATCTATGGGATGGGGGGATCACAAAAAACACAAGGAGGGGTACAAAACTGAAATGAAACTTAAATCAATCTAATAATCCTACTCTAAATGGAAAAACAAAGGAAGGGAAGGGAATCTGGGATGGAATATATGGGAGAGGGAAAGGATTCAATGGAGGGGGGAGGGAGGAAGGAAGATTGAACACAGAGAGGGGTAAAAACAAAAAATAACCACTAAATTCTATCTAAGCTAAGCTAAATAAATGAATGAGAATATGGGGGTAGATGGGTTGGATGGGTGAAATGGGAAGAGGATTACAATGGATTGGGGAGCTGGGAAATGCTGGGAGAGGGAGCCTTCTGAAACACCTGCTGTTCAGGAACAGTGACTAGCTCAGAAGGTGTTGGGAAGGGGGGAGGCAGATAGTTTTGTTTCTTGCAAGGCTCTCCACCCCTCTTGCCTGGATGTCTGCTCCTCAGCTGACTACCCCTCCCTGTCACGTTTGACCTTCCAGTGACCCTTTTTTTGCCACCCGAACTCACCCAAACGCGATCCGAACTGACCGAAGTGTTCAGCCATTTTGACGTTCGGAATTGAGTTTGGTTCGGTATGTTCGGGTTCGGTCATCCGAACAGGTCGAGTTCGGGCCGAACTCCAAACTTCTGAACTACGTTCGCCCATCCCTACAGGGCAGAAATTTACAGAGAGCCTGGCATGAACCACCTACCTCAGGGCTGCCTCACCTGCTCGGCTCAGGATGCCACCAGGAGCCCCATACTGCATTCCCCAGCCCTCAGCTGTTGCCCCCACCCCCTGCTGGGACATGCTTCTTGCTGTTTCCCCCTCACCCCACTATTCCCCCAGCATCCCTGCTTCCTGCTATTCCTCAGCATCCCCCACAAAATTTGGAGGAAAGTTACACCTTTGGTCAGCTTGGTCTTTCCTAAACTGGAATATCAAAACAAAAGCAGACATCTAAATAAGAAGCTGAACCTTTTCTCTCAGACAAACCACCCCTCCAATTAAGGAGAGTAGTAGCTAGAAATGGATCTGAGGAGAGTTCAGAGTCCATTAATGATTTTCCCCAGGGGCCTCCATCATCCTGGTGTTGTATATCCTGTACCAAAGTGTGCTCTGAAAGCCCTGGTCTCATCTGGGGGAGGTATGGAGCTGTACTGCCATAGGGGAAGGGCCAGGAACCGTTGTGTGCTTCCACAGGCTGGAAGCTTGATGGATCTTGCTTCCCTTTTTACAGGCCATAGATGCCCACCGTGCCTCTGCACTTCTTCCCAGCCACTCCAGTCACCTTGGCAACACAGCTCCTCAGTGAGTTTTGCTGCAGTGTGATATCTGACAGAACGGTACCAGTTCATTATGACTCTTATGTATGACGTGTGTTACAGTAGGACCCAGGCACCCTAGCTGAGACAGACTGAAGCCAGTAGTGGTAGATGCTGTATGGATATGAAATGTAAAACAGTCCCTGCCACAATCTCCTCACCAGCTGGAGTTGGTGGAAAGCGCTCCTGGCCACCACCGCAACCTGACAATCCAGGCGCAGCAAGGGGTCCAGAAGCACTCCAGCGCTGCAAACCTGATTGACCAAAGGGAGCCAGACTCCATCAATAACAGGAGTTCTGCTCCCCTCCAGGCCAACAGGCCGGCCCACTAGCATCACTTCAGTCTTGTCTAGATTCAGCTTCAATTGGCTCACCCTCATCCAGTCCCTGACAGCAGCCAGGCATCAGGTACGCACCGAGACTGCAAGACCTAGGTGGGAGGTAGAGCTGGGTGTCATCAGCATATTGATGGCACTTCACCCCAAACCTCTGAATGACCTCACCCAGCAGCTTCATATACATGCTGAACAAAACGGGAGGCAGAATAGAACCCTGCAGAACTCCACAGAAGAGGTCCAGAGGGGATGACAAGCAATTGCCCATCACCACTCTCTTCGACTTCCCTGACAGGAAGGCGCAGAACCACTCAAGAGTGATCCCGCACACCCCTGCCAGGTCCTGCAGTCGTGTCAACAACACCTCGTGATCAACTGTAGCAAAGGTCACGGAAAGATCAAACAAGATCAACAGGGTAGAATTCCCCTTGTCAATTTCCGGGGGGCAGATCATTTTTGACCAAGGCCACAAACGCCATACCCAGAATGAAAGTCTGACTGAAATGGGTGGGAGGGTTGGATTAGGGAGGGTTTGGGGATGGGTTATTTTAATCTGGGGATTTTATGTTGTTTTAATTGTATTTTAGTTATGTATTTTAAAATGTTGTTAGCTGCCCCAAGATGCTTATAGCAGGAGGGCGGGGCGGCATATACATTTTAATAATAAATAAATAAATAAATAAATAGGTCCAGGAATCTGACGGCATCAAGATGAGCCTGGAGCTGTCGGACAACTACCCGCTCAATAACCTTTCCTAATAAGGGAAGGTTACAGATACGCTGATAGCTGGCTGGGGAATCCGTGTCCAAGGATGGCAGGGGCCAGACAACCGCAGTTTTAAGGGCATCCGACAGCCTCCCCTCCCAAAGGGCGGCATTGACAACCCCAGCCAGCAACAGCCCCAGCACCTCCCGGCTGGCTTTCGCTAGCCAGGATGGGCACGGTTCTAGTTCACTACTGGATGTCCTCATCACTCCAAGCACCTCCCCCGCATTGGTGGGTGATACTAATTGAAAATTATCCATATAAACAGGACAGGACTAGGCTTCCATAATCCCAAACTCTGATTCTGCAGTTAAAATGGCAGCACCCAAGTCATGGTGAATACCAGCAATTTTGCCTGTATAGTAGTTAATATAAATGTGACAGCAGGCATTAGATGCCTCAATTTCTGGGCTGAGGCAGACCGACTGACCAGGCCTCTCACCATCCAAAACAGCTTTGCTGGATGAGACTTTACAGACGGTATAGATAGCGGAGGAGAAAGCTTTCTTCGCCATCATCATAGCCACGGCATAGTCCTTCAAAAATGATCTATGCCACAATTGGTCAGCTTCAGCACGAGTAAAGCACCACCTGCGCTCCAACTGCCTACTCTCCTGTTTCAGCCACTTCAGGTCCTCTGTATACCAGGGGGACCCGTGCTTGCATAGTGGTGGGAGTGGACACCTGGGTGCAACCGTGTCGATGGCCATGGTCAAGTTTTCATTCCACCAGGTGACCAGGTCATTGACTGAGTAGCCACCTAAGGTTAGTAGGTAAATCCCCCCCCCCCCTGAGAGTTCTGGAAACAAGTCAGATCTATTAGTCTCTGGATAACCATAAGCCATACCCATACCTCTACAGAGTTTGTTTGTTTATTTATTTATTTCAATTTATACCCCTCCCCTCCTGTAAAAACAGCTCGGGGCAGCTAACAATTTTAAAAGAGTAAAAAATACAATAATATAAATATAAAATGATCATAATGATAAAAAACAACACGGGGGAGGTCTCAAAAAGAACGTACAAAAACCCTACCACCCTAACCCACTACCCCTTCGCCTATCTTCCTCAACAAAAGCCTGGCAGAACAGCCAGGTCTTGCATTGTCGAAAAAAGGAGGAGAGGTCTGGGACCACCCAGACCTCTGCCGGGAGGGAGTTCCACAGCCTAGGTGCGGCCGCTGAGAACACCCTCTCCATCGTCACCCCCCTGAGATACCCAGGGGACTTTAAGATGGGCACTCCTGGATGACTGCAGGGGTCGATCCAGAGACTGGGGGATGAAGCGGTCTTGCAGGTAGGTAGGGCCTAGGCCGTATAGGGCTTTATAGGTAAGCACCAACACCTTGAATCAGGCCTAGAAAACTATAGGGAGCCAGTGCCAAGAACGGAGCACTGGTGTAATGTACTCACAGCGGCCCATCTCTATAAGGAGATGGGCTGCTGCATTCTGCACCAGCTGCAGTCTCTGAACTGTCCCCAAGGGTAGCCCCACGTAGCGTGCGTTACAATAGTCTAGTCTAGAGCTGAGGTGAGAAACTGTATTCTTAAGCTCAAAAAGCACAGGCTGCTTGAGCTAAGGAGATGGTAACTCCTTCTGAGGACAGTCACAGAACCTAGTCTAGGGATGGGAAACCTTAGGCCTGTGAGCCAAATGCAGCCCATGGCAAGTTATGGAACTTATGGGAAGGGAGCAGAGATGAGGGCGTGCACACAAGGATAAGGACAGATACATATCACAGACCCATGAACTGGACTTTTCTTGAGTGCACCTCTTATAAGTGCTTCCACCTACAACTTCTTTGTGGCCCTCAGAGCTCATACTAATTTTCAAAGTGGCTCCCAGGAAGGAGAGGGTTCCCCACCCTTGGCCTACTCTCCTCATGTGACAGCATGCCTCCCAACCTTTCCAGCAGTCAAAGAAGGACAAGCATCATCCCCTCAGCCAATAAACTCTGCCCCCTCACACACTTACATGTGCGCGCACACCTCATGAAATTCCACGTGCATGAAGAGGGACAGAAGCTCTTCTGTTTATCATTCCATTTAGTTTCTTTGTAACAGGGTTAGGGTCTCTTACCCCAGGAGAACCGCGTTCTGTTACATAAACGATAGAGAATACCGGCACCCTTAACATTGGCTGTCGTGCCATCAGAGCCACTATTCCAAACTCCTTTTGGGGAATGGGTTGAAACGTTAGACCTGGGTGCCAAATGACGCCCATTGCAAGTTACTGAGCTCATGGTAAGGGAGCAGAGATGAGGGTGTGCACACAAGGATAAGGGACAGATACATATGTCTATGAACTGGACTTTTCTTGAGTGCACCTCCTAAGTGCCTCCACCATAGTAGGGGCAGATTATGCACTAGGGTCAGTGGTACCTTATGTGGGGGCTGCCTATGGGTGGAGAATGACCAGTTTCTTCCCCTCACTGCTCCTGAGCCTTGGCCTGCCCCTCCAAATGCATGGTAGCTCATCTCTCTGGGGCTTCTACAGGGTTAGGGAAGAAGGGACGATACAACAGAGCAGGCACTTTCTCCTTCTGCACGTTTGCCACCTTTCTTGATGCTTTAAACCCTGGAATGGGGTGTGGGCATGTTGAAAGGGAGCGTGGTAAACTAAGAGGCTTTTCCTCCCCTTTCTGACAGGACCTACATCCCTCTGAAGGAGGCAGAGACACATCAGAAATGGAGCAGGAGAGCCTCCTCACCGTGACTTACCCAGGCAAATAGTGGGTCCACCCAAAGCCAAGAAATTCTGGGTCAAACATGGAGGCATGGCAGCCCTATAGGCAAGGTATATTAAACTGCTTGAGGAAATGGAAGGCACCATTGTGCTTTTAGTGTGATATCCGACACTGGAATATACATCTGGGCCTCTTCTAGTCCTGTCTTGTGTGTCAATGACAAGGATTAACTGGAGTTGAAAGAAGGCAAAACGTGGGTATTTACACAGGTCATCACATTAATAAAAAAAGTAGGACAGACAACTTCACATTAATCTGTAATGTTAAGTACTTAATCAACAAGTTCAATATTCCTCAGGTTCAGCACTCAAGTGACAACATCTGAATAGTTTTCAGGGAATTAAGTGGGCTTACATTTTAAGCCCATTAGTGTTTTTCTAATTAGCGCTGACAGATGTAACCAGGATGTTTTAGGCATGTCTATTTATTCCAGGGGGAGTCGATAATAATATTATAAATCCAGATTTACAGGTATTTATTTTTTACAGCACCATCTTCAAGCTGTTTAGCACCCGCGATAGCCCTCAGCAGCACTGAGCTGAGGCATCGCACCGCACTTCAGCGGGAATCACATCAGCATGAAGAGCGAGGGCTGGCACTGAACAGCCTGAAGATCACACTCTTAGAGCAGGAAATTCTACTGTAGCTTAAAGGATCAAAGTGCCAGAAGCATATGGCATTAGTATTGTTTGCCTGGCATCTGCTTACGACTGTGAGTTTTGGTTTGAAGGTCTCTTCTCACAAGGTTGATATTATAATTTATGAAGAAGGTGATGATTATTTATTGCTGCTGTTTTAAAATTCAATGAGAATGTTAAAAAATATTTATTTATTTATTTATTTTAAACCAACCTAATCACTCACCCCTTGGGCACATCCTGTGCACTTTATGTACAAAACCCTGACTGATCTAGTTCATAGTGTTCAAGATCAGAAGGGATCACTGGGTCATTTAGTCTGCCCCCAATCTATGACAGGCTGCCCTATTCCACGCTACTACCCTCCTATAAACTCCAAACCCTAAATCAATGGTTCTCAAACTTTTTTAACTGTTCTCCCCTTCCTCTTGCCTGTGGCAGTTGAGACCCCACGACCACACATGTCCATGCATCTTGTTTCCGCTCTCCGTTGACACAATGCCCTTATCCCCCTCTATCTCACTTCCATTTGTCCTCTCAGTCTCTCTGTTCCATGTTGTAAATCCCCACTGGCTCTGTCAGACTGGACCTAGGTGCTTGCCAGCTGTACTCCTTGCCAAACTCCCACTGATTTCAGTGGCACCAGGATTTCACCATACCTCTCTGCTATTTGGGCTCTAGTCCTTCAACGTGCAGGGTGCAGCACTGTTGAAGTCAGTTGTGCTGTATCTATTGTTAGGGTTGTCACTGCTCCCATGACAATAAATGTACAGCCGGTGTGCCAGCTACATGCTCTGCATGGGAGGCAGCTGGTCCTGGCAGGGTATGGAACTGACGTAGGACCAGACTGGCCGGCGAGCATTATCTCGCCTCCTAAGGGCAAGGGAACAGAACAAATGTACAGCCAGGTGGCCCCACCATGACAGGCAGCCGGCCATGGCAGCCCCTGGTCTCTGGTGGGGATGGGGCTGCAAACACACTAGCCCACCGTGGCCCACATTGGTCCGCCTGGGCAGTCCTTGGCCCGGGCTTTGGGCCTATGGTTTTGGGCCAGCCACCTACCTAGCCCGGGGCAGCAGCGGGCCCACATCTAGCAGCCTGGACACCAACATGACATGTGTCTCTGGCTCAGGCAGGCCATAGCGGTCCTTTGTCACGTTTATTGTCCTCCACTCTCATGAGCCAAAATGCGAATGTCAGGATCAAAACCATGAGAGGTGGCAGCCTTAGTGCCCACATTCGACATATGGCAGTATTAAGCATCTGTTACTTCTTTAGAGAAGAGACTGCATTTTATATAGTGCCAAGCAAATTCAATTAGTCTGTTGCCTCCACAGTAGCTTTTAGGTTATTTTCTTATCTGGGTTTCATTGGGATAGGGACAAGAAAAGCAGTCCTGGATTTTCTCCTTGGACTTTGAGCTATTTTTGATTTTCACATCCTCTGATCTGGTGTGGTGCATGAGATGTTGCATTTGACTCTCCGAGTCAGTGAGTCCAAGGATAAGGTCTGGGTTTAGTGTGTAAGGCACTTGCTACTGGACAGTTCATACAGAAGTGTTCGTTTTGCATTGGAGCAGATTGCTTGGAACATTTACAGTGTAGGTACAATGTGAAAGGACAGAGTACAAAGCCTCAAGCTAGCACAATGTGCTGTCTTCTTATATCAATATAATTGTATTGTGCTAGGGAGGCTACAAGGCCAAAGCTTTTCATTCTATGTGTTGGGTGTTTTGCTGGTGAAAATGAGACTCTAGGCACTTAAATACATATTTAGATGCCTTGAATTAAAGCAGTCTGATTATTTTTTTTAGAGACTCAGTTTTCCCAAGGCATGGCCTGGAGCTGCAGGGGTTCAACATAGTTGAAACCAGGGCCTGAACCATGAGTCTCCCAAATGAAATGCATGAACCAGGCTCTGGGGGTAGAGATTGTAACACAGTTGCATTCCCTGTGTCAGTAGTGCTCAAGCTCTGGTCCATGCACTGACACTGAAGCATGGCCAAACTTTTGTAGGGACGGGCGAACGCGGTTCGGATGTTCGGAGTTCGGACCGAACTCGGTCTGTTCGGACGTCTGAACTGAACGTCCGAACCGAACTCTCGAATTACTGAACAGTTCAGTTGTGTTCAGATGAGTTTGGATGAGTTCGGGGGCAGGAAAAACATCTTTCCAGGACCAAAGATTAGGTTTCGGTTTCGGTTTCGATTTCGTTTCGGTTTCGGTTTCTCTATTTTTGAATGTTCGGCCAAGTTTGGTCAAACCGAACTTGGCTGAACTGAACCATCGAACCCAAACTCGGGTTTCAAACCAAACGACCGAACATCCGAACCGCATTCTGTTCGCCCATCCCTAAACTTTTGCTGGTCCAAAACCAGGCTGGATCTGGGAGTTTCTCCAGCCACCAGCCCAAAGGCAGGTTTCAGCTCTCTGCTCCATCCTTTCCCTCCAATTGCCACTCCTCTCCTCCAATCACAATGGAGAACTGGAAACAAGAAAGAGGATGGGACTAGAGGACTGCAACCAACCCAAGCCCAATAGGACCCAGCTGGTCTGATCAGGCCCAGCCAAACAGGGATTCTTTATACTCAAAGCCTTTGGTCTCAGGTTGGGTTGAGCTCCCCAACGGAGGAAGGCTCCACCCCAAAGCACCATGATGTCACAGTGCTCTGTAGGGGGCAAGGCTATGTCAAGAAGGGGCAGGGGGAACACCTTAGCCGTGCCCTTGCCCCTAAAAAAGCATTGTGATGTCACAACACACTCCGTGAGGCAGGCCTACCCAGTCATATAAGCCTCTAATCAAGCCCAATGAAGTCAAGATTATGCCCAGCTCAGACCCATATTTTTGTCCCAATCAGGGTTCTAGATGGGACCATTCATTAGTCCTCTGACTAATCATGGCTCAGAGGGATTGGGAGTAGAATACTTCATTTTCCGGGGGAATTGGGGGGTAAATGTGGGGGGAGATGAGGGGGGAAAGGGCCGCAGGGTGAACAGCCAGGTCTGGGGGGGTCAGGATGTGGTGGGGGGGTAGGGGCGGCTATAGGGATGG
>QEPC01001257.1:1550159-1564693 GCA_003113815.1 Sphenodon punctatus
GGCCCGGGATCCCGCCGGGGATCCCGGGCCGTGGCACGCGGCCAGACGTTACTTTTCCTTGGCCACGGCCCGGGGTCCGTTTGACCACGCTTCCCGGGACCTTCCCCCGGCTAGCCCGGGAAGCGTGGTTCAAACGAACCCCATGTGGGGATTGACCGTGGCCAACATCTGGCGCGCCGCGAACAGACATACGGGACACGGTGACCACAGGTGGGTATTCACCGTGGTTCACTGTGTTCACGTAACGTCTGAAATCACCCTCAGAGGTGTGTAGAAGGCACATCATTCATTTTAGATTTAGTTTTTATTTTTGTTTCCAAAAACCTGGGTTTTTCAGGGGATTTTGTAAAGGACGCTACCATTTTCATTTTTTTCTTTGTTTTTGTTTTATTATTTATTATTAATGTATTATTATTGTTATTATTATTATTAATAATAATAATAATAAATTAATGTTTTTAAAAAATCACTGTGAATGCGCAAAATAGCTACCAGGGCCATTCTGCGCAGGCACATCCCTTTCCTAGGATGGCGTCACAAGCATCAGCACCATTTTGGAAAAGGGTGCGCATGCACAGAACGCCGGCTCCTGGCAGCCATTTGTGCATGCACAGTGATTTTTTTTAAAAATATATATTTTTACTAAAATAAAATGAAAAATAAAAACAAAAACAAATGAAATCAAATTAATGCTGTTTGCTTATTCGTTTGTTTTCATTGCCTTAGTTACGAAAATGAATGGGGCTCCATTTGTTTTCAGAATTAATTAAACAATAAAAATTGCGTTCCTCTAGTGAACTTGGTGTTTATTTTATTCTTGTGGAGACCGGTCACAGAAGTGATGGTCTGTGAGGCCTCCTGGCTTGATACGGACAGAGGAGAGAGTGAAATGAGGACATAGGCTTTTTATCCCTTTCTTCTTGATCAGGCGGCTGCCGCTAGTACAAAGGCTCAGTCTCCACCACAGGCTGCTGTATGTGCAATCGGATTATGTAGATGAAACAAGAGGAGGGCCTTGTCCAGCCTTTGTAGTGAGACCAACATTTTTAGCAGGGTATTTGAGGTGTCAATCTGTTCACATCTAAAGCACTGTCTGCATGCGGCTGGTAATTGTGGCCCCATCAATGTGACTGTCATGCTACCTTAGGCTTTAAATATCCCAACTCAAAATAGATGTCTGTGGAACAAGTTGGGCCTGGCCCTATTGTTGTTTTGAGAGAGTATTATTCATTTAGCTTCAGCCAGCTGCTCTCTATATTCAGTTTAGAGAAACAGACTGGGATTTTTGGAACCAGACAGCCAAGCTGGGAGGTCACAGGCGATTCACGGGGTTGATAGACTTGTGAATCCAAAATACTACAAGTGGCATCCACTGGAAATGAATATGGTAATACAGTGCCTTCGAAAAAGGGGTGTTCATTTGCAAAGGAGCCTGCATTTCAAAATGAGCAGATTAAACATTACTTCCAACATGAATTGCTTTGCTGGTTACTGGTTTGTTAGACATGGTCCATTTAGCAGGCTATGGTGTTATGACATGGCATTTTAATGCACTGAGGCTGGAGCATGTCTATGTGCCTCACAGTGGGTGGGAAGATAGACGTGCCTGAGTATGTTTGGCCATAGTGCCCCCTAGTGGCAGGCACACAAAGAGGTTAAAACCCTAGTAAACCTAACAAGTTTTTGTGTTCTCTATATGCCACAAAATAATATGGGAGAGGTGGGGCAGAGGTCATGTTACCACATAATATGGGACAGAAGGAAGGCCTTAACCTCAGTTAGCATCCTGCATGGTTTCAAAAGCAAGATTCAAGCAGCTTTGAGTTTAGCTTGTTCTGGCTTTATGGAGAGAATTTTTTCAGGGAACATGATTCAGTAATAATAATTTTTATTTAGCTTCCCCATTTTTATTTAGCAAAGGTACTCAGAGTGCTTCCCCAAAAACAAGTTAACACAACTTTTTAAGCCTTGCAACAACCCTGTGAGATAGGTTAGGCTGAGAGAACATTGTGACTGGCCTGAAGTCATCCGGTGAGTCTTCTGGCTAAGGCAAGACTTGAACTAGCACCTCCCTCCCCCTCCCCTCTTCTAAAGAGTGGAAGAAAGTAAAGAGCAGGATTTTGGCACTGTTTGCAGGAGACCACAGCCCAGCAGGAGGATTGTTCTGGAGGAGTGGTTCCTACTGGTGTATGGTGATGCCTCTCACCCTCCAAGAGAACACAAACAGGGTGTGTGATTTGTCTGGGAGACAATTATTAAATTATCCATAGCCCCTTTCCCTCAAACTTCCCTCCTTTCACAGAAGAAATATGGAAAGCATGGCTTATGAAAAATTAAAGAACTGTATAAAACTTTATTAAACTTTAAACTTTATAAAAAGAACTTTAAATATAGAACTATAAAACTATAAAACTTTATTTAACTTTAAACTTTATAAAAAGAACTTTAAATATAGAACTATAAACAACAAATTTTAAATATCAAACTGTTTCTTTTTCTGCCTGCTCCTTTTGGGAACAACTTGGCATGCTTACTTGGGTGGGGGGAGTAGCAGGGGAGTCATCTTCCCAAGCTTCCTCCCATCCTGCTGGTCTGACTGTGGAGGAGTGTTCGCTGGAGGTGTGCAGGAAAGCTTGGCAGGGGACGGGAGAGGCGTGTCTGGTCAAGAAACTGTTCCCTGATGTGAGTGCAGTGTGCGGAGAGGGCTGCGGTGCTTCCTCTGGAGGGTGGAGCACAGGGGGCAGCAGAGCTGCGGTTGGGTTCCATGTAGGCAGGTGTGAATTGCCGGTGGGGGTTAGGCAATGGTGCCTGCCCCTGTGCAACAATGCTCACGGTCACGGCAGCAACATGCTCGAGAAGGGCGCTCTGGAGCCAGATGGACTGGGACAGGTTGCTTTACATCTGGGCCCACATCTCATTCATCTCCTTGCTTGCCTTCTTGACCACATGGTTCTCTGCCTTCTTCTGTATCCAGGGCAGCAATACAGGAGACAGGTGGGGATGGGCAAACAAAGACAAGGGAGGGGTTGCTTCTCTCTGGCCTTAAAAATGATGTGCCTGCCCATTACCCATCATAATAATTCATGCAGCTGAATGCTGCAGAACCTAAGCCTTTGGAGTACCATTAGACAAAGGACTCGGATACATCCAAAGAGGAACCTCTGTAAATGGCTGAGTCTTGGAGTCTGATACGAAAAGGGTTGTGAGCCCTTTCGTAGAGTGTTTATTAATTATGAATTACATTGTCAATTTTTAATTATTAATTATTGTATTTATTTTATTAATATATGGTTCTCCCTCTTCTGCCCTTAATAAGAACACTTATAATGAGTCCACAAAAGCACAACTGCTGCTATTAGGTGAGGACAGAAGGGGTTTTGAATTCTCTTACTTGGATAGGTGTAAATCAGGAGTAAAGCATCTGAAATGCATTTAAGCCCCAAGTTGTGGGGTGGAAAAACCAGGTTGTATGTTTCTCAAGTAAAGGCCAATTTCTGCTGTCAGTGGAAGAGCCCAGTAACTCAATTGAGACTTACATTTTCCCACTCATGAAGAGAAACGCTGTATGGTACTTTCAGTCCCAGTGACTTTTATCTTATGTTAAGAAAGGAAAAAACCAGAGCCACGAAAGAACAAAAGTAACACCTTGGTGAGAGCATACTGCGTGTGCACGTATGCAGAGTGAGCTAAACACAAAATGGCAGGTGCCTCCAGCAGAATCCTGGGGAGTTAAAGGAGCAAGATATGGAAGGCCAAATCATAATACTTGCTCGTCTCCAGCAGAGCTACTCAGGATATGCACGGAGTGGGACTTGGCCTTGATCTTTTTAAAAGCAAATAATGGCTAAAATAGCAATGTTTGCTTGAGACTTGGCTGACTATTACACTTATCCAGGCAGCAGTGTTTTGAATGTCCTATCAGAACAAAACAAGTGTGAACATCTGTTGGCCTGACGTGGGCGGGGTGTGTGTGCGGGGGCGGAGGGAGGGTGCTGGGTGAGTTCATTCATCAGGAAGGAAGCCAGTAACCGATCAGCTCACTGTCAGGTGTAGTCGCAGCCAGTGGAAATGCTGCCAAACTGGACACGGGAAGGAACTGAGTGGCTGCGAGTGAAGCACTGGAATAGAAAGTCTCAAAACAATGAGGCTGAAGTAATGAGGGACAGCACATGCCACGTAGGAACAGGCAGTGGACTCATTCCTGCCCAGTCACTCCCCAGCACGCATGTAAATCACAAGGAAACCCAGGAGAAGTTTTTTATAGCCACTGCTTGAAATTTTATAGCCACTGCTTGAAATTATACTTGTTATTTATTATGATGTTTATATATATGAAGAGAAGCCTCTGCTCAGGGAGGGACCTGCCATCACTGTGTGTCTCCTGTGTTTCCTGCTGTTTCTATACACATGCTTCCCCCCTGCGTTATTTAGCTTAAGGGCTCTTTATTTAAAAGGAATATGGATTAACGATGGCAGGAGTGATAAATATTTATTAAGACTTGTGTGCGCCCATCCCAAGGGCCAAAGCCTCCTGTCAGAGAGGCCTCTTGGAAGGAGGCAGCATGGCCTCCCGTAGCCAATTAGCACACACTGATTCCTGCCAGTTCTTCCATTACCAATCCCCGCCCCCCCCTTGAGGGGACATAAAAGAGAAACAAACAAACAAGGAAACAAACAAACAAACAAAGTGGGGCTGACTTCAGCTGCTGCTCTGATGGGAGGGAAGCAGGAAAGGGAGTAACTGAGTAAAGGGTTAAAATTATCCAAGGTCTCTACATGGCAGTGTGGCCAGACACTTATGAAAAATACATGGTGCAGGGCTGCACTGAAACCAATGCAGCCCTGCAACATGTAGTTTTCATGAGCATCCTGTTTTAAAGGGAAGATATGGCCATCCTGCTACGTGGCTAAGTTCTGCTTTTCAAAAATGCTGCAGAAAGTTAGGGGTCTGTTGTCAAAGGTACCAACGGCGTGTGGACTAGCTCTGAAAATCGAGTGTTACTACTTGTGCTTTGGGGAAGTCCCAAAAGAAACCACAAAGAGTTGCACAAGGCTCTCACATGGGGTCAGTGGGGGCTGGGGAACGGGAATTGCTGAGATACCCTCCAGCTGGGACTGCTGGGGAAGCCTTTTCCTGGGCCATAGCTGCCTGTCTGTTTACTGCTTGGTGCTGGCTCCTTACCTGCCAGGTATAGGAAGGCTCCAGAAGGCGCAGGTCAGCTTCCGACAGGTGGCCGTTCCGTGGTGATCAAGGGGTGGCCCAGATGCTTTGTCTCACATCCGTTGCACTGGAGTGAGACTACTTTGGATACGGCTTTCAAGGGGTGGGGTGGGGAGTGTCTGGGCCCTCTATGAGGGGGTTTTGGATGTGGGGGGGAAGAGGGGAGGGTTACGTCCTGACCCCTCGGGCGTGGGGGGGGGGGGGAGACTGTAATTTTAAGTGGGTTTAAACTGATTATGACTTTTAAATGGGGTTTTATAACATGGTCATTTTTATGTTTTTCTGTAAGCTGCTCTAAGTCCTTTATGGGAAGAATAGGGTATAAATTAATAATAATAAAAATGATGCAATAAAATGGCCGATAAATTCAGTGCTGATAAGTGCAAAGTGATGGCCGTGAAGGGAAAGCATCCTAAATACATATACTCGGTGTTACATGCCTCCCAACAGTCTCTGTTTAGGAGGGACAGTCCCCCTCTGGGTGCTGAATCCCACTGACCCTCCTTCAGGGGGTCAAAGTACTTCTTTCAGGAGCCAGAGACAAATAGACCACTATTCAAGTCTCAGGAGCCTCTTTCCTGGTTGCCTCCCAGGAAAATCACTTGAGGGGGGCAATACAGCGATTATGAAATGACAGGGAACGAAGTGGAATCATAAACAGCTGAGCTTCCCCCCCACCCTCCCCAATGCAGTTGGAATGTTGGGAGGGGTGGGTGGAGCTTATTGGCCAAGAGCGGTGGGCTTGACTCTCTGGCCTTTCAGAAGGTTGGGAGATAGGACCTTGGGTCATGTATCAGGTGTTACCACTTGGGAAAAGGAGCTTGGAGTCATTGTGGAAAGCATTATTTCAGTGTGCACAGCAGCAGTCAAAAAAGCAAACCGAATGAGGGAAATTTTTAGGAAAGGTTTCGAGAATAAAACACCTGGATCCATGACAGGCTCTGGAAAGCCAGAGGTTCCCAAACTGTGGGTCACGAACCCAAGTGGGGTCATTCCATCTGCAGATGAGGTTGTGATCTTAATGGATGTTCGACAGACTTTGCATATCTTGGTGATATTTTACTCAAAATTGGGTCATAAAGGCAAAATGTTTGGGAACCACTGAGCTAAGAACATGGTTGTCTAGCCCCTATTGCAATGTTTATAGAAGGGTCAAAATGATCAAAACCCCTCTCTGATCTTTCTGTGCTCAACTCTGTACAAGGGCCTATACTTCCCCATGACTTTGCCTGAAGAAACAAATTATTAGTTGGGCCTTAGTCTGGATACCCAAAGTCAGTAGATACTTGCAAGTGGTGGTTGATATGCCAGGCTGACTCCTTAGATTATGTGTGGGTTATTACATTCTTTTCTGGGTAAGATCAGTGTAAGGTGCTTGGGACATTTCCTAGAATATAGATACTTTGGAAGCCTGCATTTCCTTTCTGCTGAGACATTTTACTGTTTTGTTTCTCCTCTGCCAAAGATATTTGATCAAGCAGTAATAGGTTATTCCAGCTGTTGCAGCCTTTCAAAATTACTACCCCAGAAGAGGCCTGTGCATCCACACAGCTCACAGGGTAGCACAGACTGGAGCAGGTGTGTGAGTTTCTCACATGCGACTGTCAGCCCTCCAGAAGTGATACAAGCCTTTGTTCCTAAGACCTACCTACCTTTGAAAAATTGCCAGTATGGATACATTTCCAATTTTCCATGTGTTATGAGGACTTGTTTATTACCTGTTGATATTGGGCTCTTTGTTCAACCATCAAACCTCTGACACTCAGCCAGAAATGACCCCAAAGCTGCTTATGTCTTGTCATTCTCGTCCTGAAGGTGTGTGGTTCGAGGAAGACTGTAAAATGAGGGTGAGGGAAATAAGAGCTTGTGCTCAGACATCTCCACCTCATCAATTGCAGATGGCTCACCCTAATCCCTTCATTAGTAGCCAAAACAAATGGCCCATGGATTAAATGGGTCAGAGAGAATGACACACCTTTTACCCAATAGCTGAGGTCCAACCAAGTAAGGACTGAGAGCATCAGTGGCAGCTGTAAAGCAGCTTGAATGGTCAATGCCTCTTCTGTAACTATTATTTATACAGCACTTCCAATGTTCAGAGTGCTTTACATTCTTTATTTAGTTCACCTTCACAGCAACCTTGTAAGGTAGGTCATTATTATACCCATTTTACAGATGAGGTAAATGAGGCTGAGCGAGATTTCTCAAGGCCATCCAGCAAGTTCACAAGCTATGATGGGATTTGAACCCTGGCATTGTAGGGCCAAGTCCAACACCTTATCTTGCTTATCCTGGCTCGTTTTTGTGGATTTAAAAAAAACCCAGATTCTCTCCCTAGGTCTGCCTCCATCCAGCACTTGCCAGATTTTAGAGACAGGTCCCTGCCCAGTGGGCTTACAATCTCAGATGGACAAGGGTGAGGGGGAACATACAGGGAAAGACAGACAGACAGACACACACATCCCCCTTTTTCATATGGGGAACTGAGGCTGAGACTCGTCCAAGGCCACTCACTCTAACACTTATGAAATGGGTGTTACATTTTATTATACATATTGCAGGGCTGCAGGTGTGCTCTGGGAGCCCTGAAACATGTATAATAAGATGTAACACCCATTTCATCAGTGTTAGTGTATGTGTGAAAAGGGCCAATGAGTTCATTAGATAGGGTGAGATTTGAACTCAGATCCAAGTCCAGTACCTTATCCACTACACCACATTGGCCCCAGTAGTAACCTTCTAAAGATGTCTGCAACTGCACCCCAGAAAGTATTCATACAAATGTGTGTATTACTAACCCCCTTACAGATGAGGAAACTAAGGCCGAGAAGTTGAAAGCCAACTTTTCAACTGCTTTTTAACTTTGAGTTCGTTCACACACCTTTCCCCTTTCCAGAGTCACCAGTTTTTTCATAAAATCTGTGTTTGTCTCGTCCCACCATAGCAATGCACAACAGCTGATGTCACTGACCACAACTTTTGCATCAGATGGTAGAGAACACAGGAAGGACAGGAAGTGGTAAAGATTTCATACAACACTCGGAATGTGGGGTTATACCACTCCCCACTACAATGAAAAAAAAGTGCGTGACTGATCCCTTTGAGCACCACACTGTTCAGTGTCTGGTTTGAGAGATGTAGGCATGTTTTCAGAAATGCTGTGCACTAACATATTCAAATGGACTCCCTGAGAGTGCTAGGCACTCAGCACCTTGAAGCCGTATATGTTTCAAATTAGGATCACAAATTAGTGAGCACTCCTTGATCTAAATCCTTTTTTTCCATCAAGTGGGAAGTTTGGACTGCTGTGAAATTTGAAGAACTAGCCAGGGATGAGTAGATGGGTCTCGTAATTTTTTTCTGGAGCCTCTGGTTTTAATGAGAAAAGTAAATCTCTATCTTGTACAGCTACAAAGAAAACCTTGAAAATGTGACCAGTGCAACGTGAGTTTGCAGGGATCCCGGTACAATGGCTCAAAGGGGTGAACTGCCCCATTCATTCTGATGGGGAACTCACTCAGGGGCTAATAATAATAATACTTTATTGCTCATCCCAGCATGTAAGAAAGGAACGGAAGCATTTATATTACTACACATTCATTTTGGGTAGGTGTTTGACAACACCAGGGCTAAATGAAAATGCAGTTGGTTTCATTTTCTTGAAAGTGAGCTTCAACCTTCAGAAATCTGGAAAATCCTGTCCTGAGCTATTTGCAATAATTGATTTTATTTATTTATTTTATTTAGAACATTTTCTACCCCACCCCTCCTGCCACAGGCAGCTCGGGGCAGCTTACAAACATTAAAAACAATACTTAAAACAACATTAAAAGGACAAAATCCCATCCTCCCATCCCCCCCATTACCCATCTCCCCCACCACACGTCTGGTGGATTAGCCAGGTCTTAAAACTTTTCCGAATGGAAGGAAGATCCGGGGCCACCTGGGCCTCCACTGGAAGGGAGTTCCACAGCCATGGTGCAGCCACTGAAAATGCCCTCCCCCGCATGGCCCCCTGAAAAACCTGGGGGGCCTCAAGCAGGGCACCCTCGGATGACCGCAGGGGGAGAGTGAGGCGATCTTGCAAATAGGCAGGGCCCAGGGCGTTGAGGGATTTATAGGCCAAAACCAACACCCTGAATGGAGCCCAGAAAACCACCGGCAGCCAGTGCAGAGAATGTAATGTGCTCCCGGCGGCCCAGTTCCACTAAGAGATAGGCGGCTGCATTCTGCACCAGCTGCAATTTCCGTCCGAGCTGTCACCATGGGTAGCCCCACGTAGAACGCATTACAGTAGTCTAGTCTAGTCTAGCAGTGATGGTCTAGACCTGGGCCAATAATGGAAAATGCACAAAGGTGCTCGTGGCTGATCTTAGGGATCGAGAAGGGACATAAGGAGGAAGACGGTTCTTTAGACATGTAGGGCCCAGGCCGTTTAGGGCTTTATAGGTAAAACCAGCACCTTCAATTGTGCCCGGAACGCTACTGGCAGCCAGTGTAGACTCATAAGTACTGGTGTAATGTTCTCCTGGAGACCCATCCCTAGCAAGAGGCTGGCTGTTGCATTCTGCACAAGCTGCAACCCCCAAACAATTTTCAAGGGCAGCCCCACGTAGAGTGCATTGTGGTAGTCCAGGCGGCCATGAACTATGAAGGAATGAAGGAATGGATGATGGTGGCCAGATCCATAATCTGAAAGAAAGAGACACAGCCTTCTCACTAGATGAACTTGGTGAAAGGTACTCCTGGCCACAGCTGCAACCTGATATTTCAGTTGCAGCTCAGGATCCATGACCACTCCCAGGCTGCAAAGCTGAGTAACCAGGGGGGGCTGGACCCCATCAATGATGGGAGTTCAATCCCTCCGGGTCACAAGGCCAGTCAAACCTCTGGGTTCAGCTTCAGTTGGCTCACCCACATCCAGTCACCAATGGCAGCCTGGCACTGAGTAAGCACCAAGACTATAGGGCCTGGGTTGGATGAACAAGATAAGTAGATCTGCATATTGATGGCAGTACACCCAAAATCTGCGCGTAATCTTTCCCAGGGGCCTTAGGTATACATTGAACAGGAGGAGAGACAAGATGGAGCCCTGCGGAACTCCACAGGAGAAGAGGACGATGAACAATCACCCATCACCACCTGCTGAGATCTTCCTAACAGGAATGAACAGAATCACTCAAGAGCCATACTGCAAACCCCTGCCAGGTCCCAGTCATGATATCAACACCTCATGATCAACTGTATCAAAGGCCACTGAAAGGTCTAACAGGATCAGCAGAGTACATTTTCCTCTGTCGATCTCTCGTCAAAGATCGTTGACGAAGGCCACAAGCGCAGTCTCGGTATTCTACCCAGGGTGAAAGCCAGACTGGCATGGATCCAGGAATCGGATAGTGTTAAGATGCCCGTAAAGCTGCCTGGTGACCACCCATTCAAAAACCTTCCNGGCTAATAATAATAATACTTTATTGCTCATCCCAGCATGTAAGAAAGGAACGGAAGCATTTATATTACTACACATTCATTTTGGGTAGGTGTTTGACAACACCAGGGCTAAATGAAAATGCAGTTGGTTTCATTTTCTTGAAAGTGAGCTTCAACCTTCAGAAATCTGGAAAATCCTGTCCTGAGCTATTTGCAATAATTGATTTTATTTATTTATTTTATTTAGAACATTTTCTACCCCACCCCTCCTGCCACAGGCAGCTCGGGGCAGCTTACAAACATTAAAAACAATACTTAAAACAACATTAAAAGGACAAAATCCCATCCTCCCATCCCCCCCATTACCCATCTCCCCCACCACACGTCTGGTGGATTAGCCAGGTCTTAAAACTTTTCCGAATGGAAGGAAGATCCGGGGCCACCTGGGCCTCCACTGGAAGGGAGTTCCACAGCCATGGTGCAGCCACTGAAAATGCCCTCCCCCGCATGGCCCCCTGAAAAACCTGGGGGGCCTCAAGCAGGGCACCCTCGGATGACCGCAGGGGGAGAGTGAGGCGATCTTGCAAATAGGCAGGGCCCAGGGCGTTGAGGGCTTTATAGGCCAAAACCAACACCCTGAATGGAGCCCAGAAAACCACCGGCAGCCAGTGCAGAGAATGTAATGTGCTCCCGGCGGCCCAGTTCCACTAAGAGATAGGCGGCTGCATTCTGCACCAGCTGCAATTTCCGTCCGAGCTGTCACCATGGGTAGCCCCACGTAGAACGCATTACAGTAGTCTAGTCTAGTCTAGCAGTGATGGTCTAGACCTGGGCCAATAATGGAAAATGCACAAAGGTGCTCGTGGCTGATCTTAGGGATCGAGAAGGGACATAAGGAGGAAGACGGTTCTTTAGACATGTAGGGCCCAGGCCGTTTAGGGCTTTATAGGTAAAACCAGCACCTTCAATTGTGCCCGGAACGCTACTGGCAGCCAGTGCAGACTCATAAGTACTGGTGTAATGTTCTCCTGGAGACCCATCCCTAGCAAGAGGCTGGCTGTTGCATTCTGCACAAGCTGCAACCCCCAAACAATTTTCAAGGGCAGCCCCACGTAGAGTGCATTGTGGTAGTCCAGGCGGCCATGAACTATGAAGGAATGAAGGAATGGATGATGGTGGCCAGATCCATAATCTGAAAGAAAGAGACACAGCCTTCTCACTAGATGAACTTGGTGAAAGGTACTCCTGGCCACAGCTGCAACCTGATATTTCAGATGCAGCTCAGGATCCATGACCACTCCCAGGCTGCAAAGCTGAGTAACCAGGGGGGGCTGGACCCCATCAATGATGGGAGTTCAATCCCTCCGGGTCACAAGGCCAGTCAAACCTCTGGGTTCAGCTTCTGTTGGCTCACCCACATCCAGTCACCAATGGCAGCCTGGCACTGAGTAAGCACCAAGACTATAGGGCCTGGGTTGGATGAACAAGATAAGTAGATCTGCATATTGATGGCAGTACACCCAAAATCTGCGCGTAATCTTTCCCAGGGGCCTTAGGTATACATTGAACAGGAGGAGAGACAAGATGGAGCCCTGCGGAACTCCACAGGAGAAGAGGACGATGAACAATCACCCATCACCACCTGCTGAGATCTTCCTAACAGGAATGAACAGAATCACTCAAGAGCCATACTGCAAACCCCTGCCAGGTCCCAGTCATGATATCAACACCTCATGATCAACTGTATCAAAGGCCACTGAAAGTCTAACAGGATCAGCAGAGTACATTTTCCTCTGTCGATCTCTCGTCAAAGATCGTTGACGAAGGCCACAAGTGCAGTCTCGGTATTCTACCCAGGGTGAAAGCCAGACTGGCATGGATCCAGGAATCGGATAGTGTTAAGATGCCCGTAAAGCTGCCTGGTGACCACCCATTCAAAAACCTTCCTAAAAGGGAAAGTTTAGAGATGGGGTGATAGCTGCCCAAAAAGTCAGCCTCAAGTGATGGTTTTCTGAGCAGGGGCCGGACAACCGCCATTTTAAGGGCTTCTGGTATCCTGCTCTCCCAAAGGGAGGCACTGGCAATCCTTGCCAGCAAAGGCCTCAATCTCTCCTAGTTGGCTTCCACCAACCAGGACACATGAATCTGATTTGCAACTGATTGCTCGCATTGCCCCAAGGACAATCCCTGAATTGGTGGGTGTTACCAATTGAAACTGATCCAAACAAACAGGGCAAGACTACACCTCCACAGCCACAAACTCTGGCTCTGCCAACACACTGGCAGCCCCCAAGTGATGATGAATACAAGCGATTTTGTCTGCAAAGTAGGTGCTAAATTCCTCACAGTGAGCAAAAGATGTCTCAATATCTTGACAGACAACTCTGTTTTACCAGGCTGTTCACCACCCATGACGAGACTTTGTAGATGCTATGGTAGCGGAGAGGAGAGCGTTCCTCACCCCCACTCTAGCCACACCATAGTCCTTCAAAGCTGATCTATGGTGCAATCAGTCGGTTTCAGCACCAGTAGAACACCACCTATGCACCAACTAATTTGACTCGCCTCCTGCTTCATCAGCTTCAGGTTCCCCGTATACCGGGACGGCCTGTGCTGACACTGTGGAGTTTTTTGTTTTTGGACTTGAAGCCTCATTCTCTGGCATGCTGAATAGGGTCCCCTCTTTACCAGGCAAAAGACAAATGGAAGAACAAGAAAATATGTAGCAGTTTATTTTGGTGAGAGTTCATTGCATTTGTAGTTTACTCATTATTACCCTTTGAGGGTTAGTAATATATTTTATATATATAAACTTTACTAAACAGTCAATAGTGCCTTTATGTTTTGAAGATCTACTACATTATGAGATGTAAAACAAAGTCGCCATGAATGTATACTTTATTTAAATTTTGACAGAGGTATATCATCAAGGTTTTGTTAAAGTTTAGGATGATAATTATCCTCTATTGATTACAGCAGTATCCCATATAGCTGAAGGTATATCACCAGGGATCCATTGTGAAACTCATCACCTGTTACAAGAGACTTTAATTGTGAAATTCACCATCTGTTACAAGAGATTTTTATAGAACTAAGTTATCTGTTGAAGAAGCCACTTTGGTGAGCAAAACGTCCGGTATCAAATTCTTTGTCTCTGTGGTATTTTCACAGTTTATTCTCCTTTGGTCTGCTTGCTGTATCTTTGTATTTTGTATGTCCCCTCTGCTGTTCTGTTGTTCGCATTTGTATAACATTGCGTTCTGGTACTAAATGTATTTTTAAATCAACATTTGTTCCCAGTTCATTGAACCCAGGTCCTTCTATGCCTTTTGTTGTAGCAGTTTCTTCCACATGATTTATATGACACTGTGGAGGAAGCAGTCGCTTGGGTGCAACCATGTCGATGGTCTTGGTCAACAAGATGATGATACTCAGCTGTACCTCTCTTTTTCAACTGACCCAGACCCGGCTGTCTCGTTGCTATCCCAATGTTTGGAGGCCGTGGCGGAATGGATGCGGCGCGGCAGAGCAGACTGAAGCTCAACCCCGATAAGATGGAGGTGATGTTGGTGGGGAGAGCGAGGGAAGTAGTGGCCCCCCTGGTTGGGGGACGGGTTCGCCCTCCTATAGCTCAGCAGGTCCGGAGTCTGGGGGTGATTCTGGATGCAGACCTCCGTCTGGAGCGGCAGGTGGAAGCAGTCGCTAAGGTTGCCTTCCGCCAGTTGTATCTGGTGCGTAGGCTGCGTCCGTTCATCTCCAGCCCGGACCTGGCCTCCCTCATCCATGCTTTCATCACCTCGAGGCTGGACTACTGCAACACGCTCTATGTGGGGCTTCCCTTGTTCCTGATTTGGAGGCTGCAGCTAGTGCAGAATGCGGCGGCTCG
>QEPC01001257.1:1571387-1590085 GCA_003113815.1 Sphenodon punctatus
TGTAGACTGTGTTTTCTTCCATCCGATGTTAATCCTGGGAACTCCTTGCTGCTGTGTTGTGCCAGTGTTTTGCCATTGTTTTCTGTGTTTCCCTGTGTTTGGGGTTTATACATTATTTATTTTAAGCTTGATGTGCATGTAGACTGTGTTTTCTTCCATTCAATGTTAACCCTGGGAACTCCTTGCTGCTGGGTTATGCCCTGGCTCTGCCCACCGTTGCCCTGGCTCTGCCCACCGTTGCCCTGGCTCCGCCCGCCTTACTGCCCCTCCAAACTAAAAACCCACCAGCTGCCTCTGGTTTCAGAGGAGAAGGGAAACCTGAAATGTAAGGCAGTACAGGAAGCATCTCTGAGCTGTCTGTGGGGATGAGAAGCTAGGAAAGGTCTGATGGAAGAATAGTACAGGGCTAAAATGTTATGCCCATTAGATAAGGGAGAGAGGCAGGATGATTTCCTAGCCATCCAGGAAAACCAACCCCACGATGCTCCCCTGTTTGCCTGTTGTGCCAAAACTTTTCATAAGCACATCTACTCAGTCCTATGATTTCAGGGAATGTCCAGGGCACTGATAAGCAGAAACCTATTGGTTTTGGTGCAAATAATAAAACCCCCTCAAAATGGCTATACCTAGGGTAATTTTAGACGTGACAGGTCTTCTGGCCTGCCATGCTGTACCCTGGACCAGGATCCCATCTTGGATCCCGGTCCGTGTTCAGACCAGCTGCCCATCAGACGTGCCGGCCTGATCACTGTGGGGAATCTCGGAGGGGGCAGGGCTGAGCGGAACAACGTGTGACCACTCGCCCCCCTCCCCCCCCCAACGCTCCCTCGGCTTTCTGGCTGCCCACGAGGAGACGGGCAGGCGCAGTGGCCAATCAGGCCACTGTGCGCGATCCCGTCCCATGGCTGGGACCTGATTCCAGGACGGGGCTGGATAATAGTCATTACCTGCGGCCATTTCCAGCCCCATCCCAAATCGTAGCCAGACTAACCACGGTTCTGGAGATGGGGCTGCCACCATCCTCAGAACTGTGGTTAGCTTTGACCTCCGCCAGAGATTCACCGTGGTGAACATCTGGCAGGGCTCAAACAGACGTGCACGGGATCACAGCCACCACCCTGAATCCACTGTGATTCAGGGTGATTGACTGTGATCTTGTCACATCTGAAATTACCTCTACAAGGGCTTTCCCCATACCTGCCCTGTTCTCTCCATAGCAAGCAAAGGGACGGTGGCATACAAATAGGGCAGAGAGAAAAGGGCAGTGATTGGCTCAGATACCTCTGATGTCTGAACGGCCACAGTTCAAAATTACCTGGGCTGATAATTTCACCATGGAAGGCTCTGTGCCACTGGGAATGGTCAGCAGTCAGGGATGGGTTCTCTTCGTAGCCAGTGGCTGGGACGGGAAACCGGTTGGAGCTTCTGGGATAGCTTTGACCAGGTAAACTGGGACAGAGCAGATGATAGATGTGGCTTGCTCTACCTGCCAGTTTCTTTTTCAATATGACTTGCGTTCTCGTTAGACAGAAGCAACAAGCTTGGCCTGTAACCCGGTTCTGTTATCCAGTTAGTCCCATATCCTCTTTTTTTATTATTCGCACAACAGCCTGTTGACTTCAGTGGGGCAGCATGCGTGAGGAAGGAAGCTAGGATTTGCCCTTTGATGTGTAATAAGAACGATGCCCTCTGGTTCCCTTCTCTTCCGTCTTGCTTTGTATAGGCCTGCCGACAGGATAGCTTCATACAGACAGATATGTATGCACACAAGCAAGACTCGTTACTCTGTTTTAAATCATCTGAGAGAGAGAATGTCTGTTAAGAGCTCGTTCCAATTCCTGTTGAAATCTGTATTAAATTCCCATGGACTGCAGTGGTGGTAGGGTCGACCCTCCCTGCACGCAACAGTGGGGAGGGTCTGTGTTAACACTGGGTGGAAATTACCGCAGTTATTCATTTTCAGATTACTTGCCTAAATCTTGTGCTGCAGGCTGCTTTGGAGGATGGTGAAGCTGTACTTGGTATATACCATTCAATGGGTAAAGGGGGAGAGACTGATCTTTCACCTATCAAATTGAGAGCAGCGGGTTGGTGCTACTTTTGGTGGAGGTTCCTACCAGCTACTAGTTGCTCTGTGACATTGCCACCTTTGGGGGGAAAAACAAACAACTTCTACAAGAATACCTGGAAGCAGAATAATATCCTGCAAACTGCCAGTACCTTGAGAGAATTGAGTGATGCATGTAAATTGACCTCAGAATGTTTTTGCAAGACTAAAAACAGCTTTGGGGGATAAGGAAAGGAAGAGAACTCCTGCTTCTTTTGCACCGTGCGGAAGTTGTCTGAGAACAATTCATCCTCACACAAAACGTTAACCCCCTGTAGTGTTGTTAAAGGTAGGGAGACCTAGGCTTCTTTATTCACCAGCCTCATGTCAGTCTGTCTTGGCAACTGCAGTTTGTCACAAGTTTCAAGATTCATATTTGTGTGAGTTAGGGTGTTCTGCTGCTATTATAGATAACAATCCTCACTTACAAAGAACTCTACTGTACTCTACAATAGCCTTTGCTTACAAAAAACACCAATCCAAGGTTGTTCTTTATTAAGTGAACAGAGTTGTGGAAAGTTGGAACCACTGGTTAAGTGAATTATATCCTGGCAAAACACAACTTCTAAGGAGTACTTTTTGCTGAGCGCAAAAGTGACAGACATTCGCTTACTGGACTCTCCCCTACAGCCCTCAAATAAATATATGTAATCAAACTGCACTGTAATAAACTCTGCTTATAATGAAGTCCTGTTTATAACGATCCCATCGTAAAGAGCTATTTCTACCCATTGCATATTGTCAAAATCTTTTATAGCAAACACCCTGATATAACAAACTTTCTCTGTTGTCCTGAGGGGGGTTTGTTATATTGAAGTAATATGGTACTTCTGCAGCAGTTTAATAATTAACAGATACAGACATTGGTTGGTGCAAGTTTGGTGGGAATTTACCTGGGAATGTAACTTCCCGATAATCCTGAATGAATTGACTAATGTCAACAATTGGAGAGAGTTTTTCTGCTTTGGCCTGTATGACATGTTGGCATGAGAACGATTCCATCAGCAAAAAGTAATGAAGTCCGCTATTGCAGTATTAGCAAAGGCTGAACAGCAAGGCTTAGCCATTAGCATGGACAGCACCCTCTTGTGGAAAATCAGGCTGATCTATCATCCATGGACATAGTGATACAGCAATCCTCTTCTAGGCAGCCTCAGAGCAGTCGGATATTTTTAAGTCACCGTGTCTCTAGTCTGCCAAATCCATTATCACATTCCTGCAGATGTCAGTATAGCCTAAAAATACATGTATAAAATAGAGGGTTTCAAATTAGTGAAGGGTAAAGCATCACTCCCATCTTTGGGCCATTCACAGAGACACTAGAATGCTTCCGATTCAGCAATGGGACTTTTCTTAGCAGATACGCATACCAGGTGAATACATCCGTGTTGGACTTGTTTGAAATCTGAAGGGAGGTATCGGCAAGAATCCAGGAAAGCCACAAAGCACTTGTCCAGCTGGCGTAGGTCAAATTCCAAAATCTGGTCCTAAAGTACAAGTGTGAAAAAGTTATTTGCCAGCTTATGATGCCAGTGGCACTTTCAATGCCAGCCTGGCTTTGGCAGTGCCACTTGCAACTTTAATATGGAGAATAATATCTCATTCAGACCTGTGCATCACATTCAGCCAACTTCGTTGATAAGGAAACACATGTAACTCTAAGCTTTTGAGTATTCCTGGTTGCACAAGGTGCCATATTCTGAGTTGCCAGGTATCCTTGATTTCACAGCAACATCCCTTATATCAGACCCCCTCCCCCACACAGATCCCCAGGGGCCAGCTCTCATAAGTACAGCTAGTACCCAGGAGTCCACCAGCACCTCCTCCTTCACATATAGCTACCCTGAGCATGCCTGGCTGGAGCATCAGGAGAGGAAATCGTTTTATGGCCCATTCCAACCTTGCTATGTCCTTGACTGCTCCAGTTCCCTTATTTATAAAATGTTGAGCTGCCCACCTAAGTGGTAGGTAACATCCTTCTGCAATTTAGTTTTGGCACTGCAAGTTAAAGATGTATCTTGTTCACTTGATTTCTCCTTCTAGTCTGCTATGGGCAACATGGAACTGAAGGGTTGCTGTTCTGTCTTCTCCGAATGCAATCATATTGACTCCACTGCTGTCTCGCAAAGGTCCTCTGGGAAATACTTAGCACATTGCATGAGTGAGTCTTGGTTCCTCCCACAATTCATTTAGAGTTTTCAAATTTCAGTGTGACAGGCACCATTACTTTTTATTTCAGAAATAAAATATGATATTTTAATTTCATATGGTAACTTAGCTTAATTACTTTGCACTGTCTATCCTATACACTGGAATTGCTTCTCGGACCTGTGAGTTGCAGCCAGCTCTGGAGGGAAATATGGCGGCTGTCCTATGGCACACAGCAACCCTATACCTAACTGTTTAGCACAGGATGCAGAGCACTGAATCGGTGAGTACGTGTGGGGGATAGATGAAACAGGAAGAATGCCATTAACACTAATATGGTTTGCCACTCGGAAAAGTTGCTGCTTTTGGGCTGCTGTTTTACCGCAATCTGGAAAGTGGTTTTACAGCCATCTGAGCTCTCGGTTCATTTCTGACTTGGAGAGAGGAGAGTGCTGTGCCACGTAATGAATTCCCAGCGCCATTTCCTGTAACCTCATGAGCTTGGCTGGGGGCCTTCCATCCATGTACTGAATCCAACTGTGCTTGGCTTCTGAGTTCACAGCCTCCACTTGTGTGAACTACACCATAACAGGAACCCTATATTTTCAGATTTAACAAAATTCAGGGGAGCGTTGCTAGAGTCAAGCACTGGAGGAGGTTTTTAAAATGAAAGTAAGTGCATTTCAGAGCCTTTCGGTGTCCATGTTACAGCGAGTGCTGTGTGTAACATCCTGGGGTTAACAAACCGTACACGCAAAGAACTAGAGCAACTCAAGCATGGAGTCTCCGGAGAATAGCCAGAAAGAAGCTGTATCTATCTGAGGCCAAGCCATGTGTGGGAAGAAGAGTGTCCAACGCGCCTGCTCTTTCCTGTCTCTCCCCGCCAGCTTCAGGGAGGGGCACCCAGGAGTCTTAACTATAAGCATAAAACAGCAGGTGAGAACACTTTTTGGTTTTGCTTTTGAAAACCAATGTAAAGTCACACACATTCCTGAGATCTGTAAGGTGCTAAGCACCAGAACTCCCACTGACACGGAGCAGGCTCTGCACTCCTCAGCTGCAGGGCTGGACTAAAGATTTTAGTGCCCCATGGCAACTTGGACTGCCACCTCCCCCGCCCCTCCGGATCCCTGGTGCACACGCAGGGAGGGAGGGAGGGAGACAATGGTGGCATCCAGCACAGAAGCAGAACCTCTTCCTCCACGCTTGGCACCACCATGGCGTGTGTTCACAGGGAGGCTTGGGGGCGGAATGGGGCTTCTCCAGGTGGGGATGGACAGGGTGTCCTCTCCCTCCAGACTCTGGGTGTGAGGCAGTGTGGCTGTGGCGGCAGCAGGGAAGAGGGGATGCTGTGACTGGACGGGCATGGGCTGAGAACAGAAGCCCTCAAACCCCCCCCCCTAAAAAAATCTGCTGCCCCCAAATCTGCCACCCTAGGCAGGTGCCTATGTTGAACTTGCCCTCCCCTAAGTCTGGCCCTGCTCATCTGGGCCCTGGAAGATGAAGCCATGGTGTATTTCTGTTAGCAAGAACATCCTCAACCTTGAGTAGCTTCTAGAGCATAAAAAAACAGCCAGGAATTTGGAGCCACTTGCATCACTTGATGAGTTGAGCATCTCGATGCCTTGTTTCAGATGTGGCTGCATCTGTAGCAAAATGTTCTGCCTTGTCATTATGGAGAGGAGGATCTTTTACAGTATATCATAACTTACGTCCCTCGCCCTCATAGGTCGCTCATTGATGCTTCTCCTTCTACTGTCTCCTCTTCGGGATCCTACTTCTCCTTTGTAATTAAGCTAAGCGTGTGCAACTGCAGCTTCTCAGCTTCATCTCTTCCCATGTGCCCCTCCCCTTCTCCATTCTAGAATGTAAGCCTCTTGGGGCAGGGACCTGTCTATTATCACTGCTCAGCAGTGCACGGAGCACATTGTGGTGCTATGTAAGTCATCCTATTAATAAATGAAAGGCAGCAGGTTGGCTTCACAAGACAGAACCCCTCAAATCAGTAAGTTATGAGAGTGAGGAAGTCAGAATACTAAATCGGAAGAAGTCTAAAGTAATCAGCTGCTTGGGGGGCCCTAAATAAGCCAACAACTCCCAAAATAGCAGTGAGAGTTAGATGGAGAAGGAGATTCCATATTTCTAGCTGAACCTTCACTGAATAGCAAAGATGGAAACATTTCCTACCTTAGGGGTGACTAGGAATGGGGAACAGAACGTGGTTCGGATGTTCGTTCGTTCGTTCGGTTCGAACCCCGAGTTTGGGTTCGATGGTTTGGTTCAGCCGAGTTTGGTTTGGCTGAACTTGGCCAAACATTCAAAAATAGCGAAACCGAAACGAAATCAAAACCGAAACCTAATTTTCGGCCCCAGAAAGACATTTTTCCTGCCTCCGAACTCGTCCGAACATGACTGACAACTGTTCGGTCATTTGAGAGTTCAGTTCGGACGTTCGGTTTGGACGTCTGAACAGACCGAGTTCGGTTCGAACTCCGAACATCCGAACCGCGTTCTCCCATCCCTAGGGGTGACTATTAGGGTATCCTATCATACCGAATGGGTTTAGCTGGGATACCTGCGCATGCCAGCTTCGAGTTTGGCTTGTGGTAGCTGATCAGACCTTTCCTTGATGTTATTGCCGTGAACATGTCTTTAAGAAAAGGAAGTTCTTAAGAAGGTTCCAAGATTCTGTACGTAGCAGTTGGAACTGTCACTTAAGTCAGTAAAACCAGAGTTGGGTCAATTATGCGAGTTAGAGCTGGAGAAGAGATGACTTCAGTTGTTAGTCTTTGTAAATATAGCATAATGTTACTTACTAGAATAGATCATAGGATACCTCAAAGGTCATCTAGTCCTGCCCCCTGCTTAAATGCAAGATAATTACAGCTGCAATAGGCCCGGTCCTTGTTATATTTATAACACAGTCTAACAGAAATGTTATTGAACAAGAGTAAAGAACACATTAGACGTGACAGCTAATCCCACCAGTCATAAGACCTCAATTGCTGTATGTACATTTGGGCTTTTATTTATATTTATATTTTTATTTATATCTAACCATATTTATTTATATGTATTGTGTTTTTGGTATGTTCGTTTTAGCCATAGCGAAAGCTAGAACCGTAATAAACAAACAAACATAAGACCTCAAGCTACAAAGCCAGCTGGAGAGAGAGAAACCAAACCAAGAAGTGGAGCTTAAGGCAGAACAACCTACGGCAATGGGAATGGTGATGGCATAATGACAAACAGTCTCTGGCTTTTGTCTGGAGTGTCATCAGGTTCTCAAAGGCTGAAAGGCGTCCTGTTTCCTGTTAGACTGTAACCCTTCCATGGAAAATAAAGAGTTTCTCACTTTATTACTCAGTTTTTCTTTGCTAACACCCCACCCCCACCCCCACCCCAATAGGTGTGAATGAAACCACTTGCTGCTCTCTGGAGTATACCTACTTTAGGCGTAAATCATTTTTATTATTGTGCCAGTGTGGTGCACTGCATAAGGTCCTGGACCTGGGAAACTAGGGTTTTAATCTCCCCCTAGTCAATAAACTCACTGGGTGGCCTTGGACAAGTCACAACCTCGCAACCTCAGTTCCCCATCTGTAAAATGGGAATGCATGTCTGTCTGTCTTTCCCTGTGTGTTCCCCTCATCCGTATCCATCTTAGATTGTAAGCCCACTGGGCAGGGACCTGCCTCAAAAAATCTGTGACTGTAAAACACGGCGTATGCCTAGTACCACTATAGAAATTATTAGTAGTAGTATCATTTGCCTAGCACTTTCAGGGTTCAAAATGCTTTACAATCTGTACAACAACCCTGTGAGATATGTCATTATTATAGCCATTTTACAGATGGGAAATTGAGACTGAGAAAAATAGTGGGATTTTCCCCAGACTACTCAGTGAGTTCATGGCTAGGATAGGATTTGAACCCTGGTCTCCCAGACCCCTCCTCCACCCCCCATTACTTTTTGCTAGGCTACACTTTGTTGGGATTCTTTGGGATTATAAGACATTTCACATACTCCATGGTGGTCTCTTCTCTTGGCATCTCACTTGGTTATGGCGGTGAATCAAAATATTGGGTACTGTGTATGCAGCAGCTCTACTGCCCTACCCCACACCCTGCCACAAAACTCAGTCCCCACCTCTCTTCCAAGGGTACTTTTGCTGGTGGGGCCAGACGGGAACCCATTTGGCTTTCAGGATAAGGTATGCCCTTCGGCAAAGCATTTTCTTCAGACTTGATAGCGTGTGTTCTGTGTCAGGAAATTAGCTGCCTGAGGTTTAAGTCCATGCTCTATTTGTAGCACGAGGAAGCTGGCAGGAGAAGGGTGAGTCATTGTTTTCAGCAGCGCTAGATCATGTAACCTGCAGTGCTGCTGTCACTGGAGAGGGAGGGGCCCCGTATAGGGAGTTGCAGGAGATGCAGCCTTAGCAAGATTATATTATACACTCCTGGCACTTAACCCTTTTGTACCTCTGGCAGGACCAAAATATTTCTGCCAGCTATAATACTCGAAAAACAACAATGGGTTTTACTCGGATATGCCTGATCTCCTAGCATATAAGCAGGGACCTATGTTCACTGAGTTTTCCATATTAGCAGCAATGTAGTGAACACAAGTCCCTACGTAATCCCCGCCTGCTCTCTTCCTCCCATTAGGGTGACTGGAGCTTTTCCTAGTGCTGGGCACCGAGCATTCAGCACTCGTGCACTCGCAAGTTTTCTCGTGGAATTTGGCACTTGGATAAAATGTCATAGAAATTACCCCTGGCAGCTCAGAATAACATGCCAAGTGCAGAGCGCTACTAGGTAGCCAATGGGGTGATGGAACTGGGTCCCTAGAACTCCATGTCATAGTTTCAGTCTCTGTCCTCCCTGATGTCTGTGTGGTATTTTTGTTTTATTTTAAGACATGAGATGTCCAAAATTGATGGAATGGCTTGCTGAGAAACTCATTTGTGTTAAATGCATACAATTTGCAGAATTTAGTTAATATGCATAATTTATTCTGCTCTCAGAATCTGGATTTTCTTCTTGTGGAATTTGGGTTTCCTGGTTGCAAGTATTGGGTGGGGACAGAATGCCTGGGGCCCTGTGTATAACTCTACTGGGAAGGGAGACTGGTTTTTTAGGCCTTCATTTCTCCTGTCTGGATATTGTCAATGAACCTTGGTTTGCAAAGTGAAGAGACTGAGATGACATTGGTAAAAACAGACATGATGGTGGCCTGCTTTGACCCACTGTAGTTGAGGACCCACGGGCACATCTGTTTATGCACTGCCAGATGTTAGCCTGGGATTGCCCTGGGATGGGTAGGTAGTTCGCCTAAGCTGCATCCTTGGAAACTCTCAGAGGATACAGCCTGGGCTAAGGGCCACCCACGCAGGCCAACACGAGCTAGCACGTGTGTTCATCCCCACCATACCCGCCTTGGGGTAGGGGTGCCATGGCAAATTGCCATGGCTGTCCGTCATGGCAGGGGTGGGGCACAGGGGGCAGGTGGGCCAGCCAGGGGCGTACCTAGGTTGGAATGGGTCCAGGTGCAAGAAATGGACTTGGGGGCTCCCCCCATCACCATCCTCGCCCCTGTCCCACCCCCTCTCCTCTTTTCTCCCCGCAGCGGTCTTTATTGAGGAAAAATGTCAACCTGCATGGTAAGTCCAGCAAGTCATAAGACCATAAATAGTGCCGTACTGGGTCAGGCCATCAAGCCCAACATCCTGTTTCTGACCGTGGCCAGTCTCTGTCTCTTGGGAGAAGTACCCAATAGATCACAATGGGCAATCCATTTCCTGTCGTTCCAGCCCCCAACAGTAAGCGCTTACGTTCCCCAAACCTGCTTGGCTAATAGCCAGTAATGGACCTATCCTCCAATCCCTTTTTAAAACTAGCTACACTGTACCGACCGTGACCACTTCCTCTGGCAGTAAATTCCTCTGGCACTAAAACACCAGCAACAGTTAGTCCCATTAAAGAGATCATTTGAACTACTTTGTCTCTAGCTCTGACACCATGACACCTCTCCCTCCCTCTGCTTGCTGCGCCTTAGCCGTGGAGGGTGCAGCTGCACTGCCTGCCTCATGCTGCCCGTGCTTGCTTTGTCCTGTGCTGCTTGCTGTGTGGATCCCATGTGCACCATGTACTGCAGGTGCTTTTGCTCAGCTCAGTCTCCACCTGGCTGTGCCGCAACATGACAGGATTTGTACCCCCTCCCCCCGCCAGCTTGGCCCCTGGACAAATGTCTCTGTGATAACTATGTCCTTGAGGCTGGCTGCACTTGTTTAGCTCCCCGTTTGGGCAGCCGGACGGCTTTCTGGTCACGGGCACATTTGTTCAATGCCCCTTCCCAACCTGGGCCCTGTCGGTTGTCTGTTTTTTAACCCACTGACAAAGCAAATCAACTCAGTAGAGTGTGTTACTGTTTGGAAAAGTGGTGGAAGGGGCTGCAAGAGAATCCCAACTCTTGCTGCACATGGTTTGTGCCACTGGGGTGGATGTAAGGCAAGCTCACAACTGAGGATGTTCGTGTGCTGGAATGTCTAGCAGGTCTGTAGCTGAACAACACTTTTGTAAAGTAAGCTGCTAGCTAACAAGGCTGTAAGCAACAATGCCCTGGGAATCCCAGAGGAGCACTTCCCAGCTAGGGAGAGAAACGTGCAAAGAAGAAACCTAACTGGAGCTGCTTTTTTCACATTAGATCCAGAATAACAGATGTTTCCCCTCTAACATTTAAAGAAACCACCTTTGTGAGATTTAGTTTCTTGCAATTATCCAATTAAAAACAACTTGTAAAATTGTTTAATGTTTAACACCTACTGGTATTTTAATATTGTGGAGAGCTGGAATTTGCTACGGCTGCACTAAGGACTCTAAACAGGTACGTTTAACATTTCCAGTTTCAATTACCGTGGCACAGTAAAACAATACATGAGTTTTTTTTCCCACTGCCTGCTACTTTTAAACCCTTAGTCTGACTCATATGTACAAAAGAACATAAGGATTGTCATACTGGATTGGACCAAGTCTATAGCCTGATCCTAAAGATGAGGGACTATATCTCTTATATCTTTACTAACCCCCCTCATATAATTGGATATTCCTATTCTCCATAGAAATGTTTTAATTCTGCTGTTTGCCTCAGTAGCATCTTGTGGTGGCGAGTTCCACAGGCAAATTGTGGGTGTTTTGCTAAAGCATAGTTCCTATTGCTTTTCATCTTCATTGAGGATACAGTCCTTCACCATCAAAGGGTGAAAACAGACATGATGCTAGCCACCCTTTAACCACCCTTGGTGGTTATTTATGCATGTTGCAGGGCTGCATACAGCCTTGCAACATGCATAAATAACCACCAAGGGTGGTTAAATGGTGGTTAGCATCATGTCTGTTTTCACCCAAAGTCATTGGAACCTGATTTTTTTGGTAAGTGCACATTTTCAGGGGTTTACCCCTCACCCAGAGCCACTAATAACTATCAGGGGTTTGGAAAGTAAAGGACTGGTTATGGCAATCTGGCTGATGTGCCAGAAGAGGCACTGTTAAGATTCTTCATCCTTCCTTAGGAACTAACTACTTGGGCTATAGGAATCGAGCACTTTTCCTGGGGACTAATTTCTTTTAACCCTGTGTATTGTTGTTGTTGTTGTTTGTTTTACATGTAAGGTCGGGTATTTCAAAAGATCAGGAAGAAAATTTGATTTCAAATAAAATGTTTGGGCCTAATTTTTCAGTCTTTAATAATAATAAAAAAATCTCACTAGCAACTGAAGAATTTGTCCGATTGTGTTTTCCTTTCTGCAGGAGTTCAGCCTGTTGTCTTGTACATGACCTGCAATTTTAGACACAACCAGGTCACCTACAAATAATTGAAGCCCAAATCCTAAGCTTTCTGCTCTTTTATTTTGGTTTACCTGACATCTGTAAACTGGTTAGAATTAACCTTTCCAGTCTGGCAGGTTATTGTGAGACATATGGACTGTGCTGGGAGGATATAGTAATAAGAAGCCGACTGGGATGAGAGACTACCATAGGCCTTGCTGTGTATTGTCTAAAATGCTCCAACCATGTGGGGCCTGTTGGTGGGGGATGTGTCATCTATGCCCTTGTCATGAACAGACCATTATCTCCTACGGACCAGTCTCCCAGCGCATACCTGCCCCCAGCACGGTGTGGAACCTGTTCGTTTGGCTCACCCCAGAGGCTTATGGAACTGGAGCGGTTCCGGAATGCTCTCAAGGATATACCTTCCGACCTCGACAGCCATCCACTCGATGGGCTCGTTGCTTTCTGGAACACCTTGTTAGCTGACGTCATTGACTGGATGGCTTCCAGGCATCCATGAGCATAAGCGACGCAGGGCTTTGTGGTTCATGGAAGATCTGTGTCGGTTGAAGCAGGAGGGGAGATGGTTAGAGTGACGGTGACGTTGCACTCGTATTGAAGCCAAATAATTGCGACCTAGAGCTGCATTAAAAGCCTATGCTGTGGCTATGCAGGCAGCAAAGAAGAGTTTATTTGCTACCATCATATCATCTGTAAAGTCTTCTCCAGTTGAGCTTTTCCAAGTGGTGAAGGGGCTGGTCAGTTTGGCTTCTCTCCACCTGGAACTGGAATTTTCCAGTGCTCTCTGTGATGCATTTATTGACTATTTTGCAGACAAAATAGCTCTTATTCATCATGATTTCAACACTGTGCTTGATGCAGTAGATGTACCTGGGGTTATGGATGTCCTATTTTGTCATCTGCTGATGCAGTGGAGGTGCTGGCAGCTGTTAAGGCCACAACTTGCGAACTTGACCCATGCCTGTCCTGGCTGGTTAAAGGCCAGTTGGGAGATGCTGGGGCCGTTGCTGGTGGGGGTTGTCAGTGCCTTCCTTGGGAACAGCAAGGTCTCAGGTTGTCTCAAGGAGGCTGTGGTCTGACCTTTGCTCAAGAAGCCATCTCTTGATGTTGACTCCCTGGGCAGTTATCGGCCAGTCTCTAACCTTCCCTTTTTAGGAAAGGTTATTGAATAGGTGGTGGCCCAGCAGCTCCAGGGGCATCTGGACTGCATTAGTTTCCTCGATTCCTCACCGTCTGGCTTTCTTCTGGGTTATGACACTGAGAATACGCTTGTGGCCTTGGTTGATGATCTCCGCCGTGAGCTGGACCAAGGTAGGTCCACTCTTTTGATTTTATTAGATCTATCAGTGGTGTTTGACATGGTTGACCATGAGATGCTGGTGACCCACCTGCAGGACCGTACTGGGGTGGGCGGAATTGCCCTTGACTAGTTCCACGCTTTCCTGGCTGGAAGTACTCAGCATGTGGTACTGGGGGACTTTCCTCATCTCCCAGGGATCCATTATGTCCCCTCTCCTGTTCATTGTGTACCTGCAGCCTTTGGGCGAGATCATGAGAGGGTTTGCAGGCTTTACCTCTCATTTTCATCTGACCCAGGTCCCACAGTCTCGGTGTTTACCCGGTGTCTGGCTGTGAGGGGGGACTGGATGAGGACGAGCCGTCTGAAGCTGAATCCTGATAAGATGGAGGTGATGTTGGTGGGAAGGGGGCGAGGGGGTGGAGGCCCCCATCATTGATGAGGTGCTTCCCTCCTTGGTCCCACAGGTTCAGAGTCTGGGTGTACTTCTCAACTCACAGCTCTGCCCGGATGCTCAGGTGGCGGCTGTGGCAAACAGTGCATTTTGTAAATTACATCTAGTTCACCGTCTTCAGCCTTATATTTCCGGCTCCAATCTTGCCACCATCATCCATGCATTCATCACCTCAAGATTGGACTACTGCAACACACTTTACGTGGGGCTACCCCTGGTGACGGTTCGGCGACTGAAGCTGGTGCAGAATGTGGCGGCCCATTTCCTGGCGGGGATGGGTTGCCAGGAGCACATAACACCAGTGCTCTGATTCACGGTGTTGGTTATTACCTTTAAATCCCTATACGGCCTGAGTCCTGCCTACCTGCAGGATCACCACACCCCTCGTATCCTGGATCGGTCCCTGTAGTCGACTGTGAGCGCCCTCTTGGAGATCCCCCCAGATATCCCGGGTGGCAATGTTTGAGAGGCTGTTCTCGGTGGCTGCACCACAGCTGTGGAAGTGGAACTCTCTCCCGGCGGAGGTTCGCCTCACCCCGGATCTATTTTGTGTGCTGTTTCTGACTCTTCAGAATGTCAAGTCTAGTTTTCCATGCAATTGCTGGGGAATTCCCTTCTCTCCTCAAGGAGTCTGGTTTTATTTTTGTGGGGTCTGCAATCTTGTCATCCCATACAATTTCTCCAGCTGTCCCTAGAGTATTGTCAGATAGACAGGACCTGAGCATTTGTTGAGAAAACATATACACAAAGAGCAAAACAGATCCTAAACCAAGCTAGGGATTCTTCCTACATCATGAAGAGCTGCAACTCTATATTTTTGCTGTATCTGTTACCTTTAAATGGCTTTGTTTATGTTGCCTAAGTGCCTTATTCTTTGGAGTGGAGTTAATTATTGGGCTTCTCTGTGGGCCTTGACTACTCCTTTGCTATTTCTCACATTTTCTAGACAATAATTAAGTCTGTGAGCCTTTTTCAAGCTCATTGCTTCAGCATTAAACTCTCCCTGAACACGCTTCTACCTTGGGTGCTTTTAGAGGGACTAAGCACACGCTGCTGTGCTCCGTCTCACACCCGGGCAGCCCAGCCAACTAAAGACAGGCCACCAGAGGTGCAGAAAGAGCAGAAGCTCCAGCCCCGCTAGTGGTGCTCCGGAACATCCAGGAGCACTGCCAGGGGAGTGGGCTATTCAAATAAAGAGCATCAGCTGGAGGTGGTGCTGTGGTCTGTCTACTCGCTGACAGTAGGGATGGGCGAACAGAGCCGAGTTCGGAAATTCGGTTTGGTTCGGTTCGGAAGTTCGGTTTGGTCGACTGAACTATTCGGGTTTTGTCTGAACTCGGAAATTCAAACCCCATTGAACTGAATGGAATATTATCTTATAGGGATGGGCGAACAGAGCTGAGTTTGGAAATTCAGTTTGGTTCAGTTCGAAAATCAAGTTAAGTTCGGTTCGGGCAACCGAACTGATCGAGTTCGGTCTGAACTCCGAACTTCTGAACTGTGTTCGCCCATCCCTAGTCGACAGTCACTGTAGCTCTGCTCCCATCTGGGGGTTGCCTTGGGCAATGCTATAGAGCAGTGGGCCGCAGCCTAGAGCAGCAGGCAATCTGCCCACCACTCTGTTGTGGGGGATGGGGATGCTGCGTGGGCGGACTGTGGGCTGAGGCAGCTGTCAGATCTGTATCTTGCACAGGTGCAGGATGCACACGTGCAGGATGTGGGGCTGGGACCCCTGGGCCCGTCTAAAGGCACCCCTTGTGTTGCTCTGGGGTTTGGTTTGTGGAGTTTTTTCCCCCTCCCCCCTCATAACCTCCTTTGTTTCTCAGAGTGTTTGTGCTGCTAGATGACGAAGCTCATGTGTGAGAAACAAACTGCCGTGTCCTGCCCTAGGAGCCTCCATCCTTCCTCCCTGGCTTCACCTTGGTTAGCTGAGGGTAATGTCACAGCAAATGAAATCCACCCATGATCAATGTTCATGTTTTTTTCTGAACTGGCTTATCTTCCAAAACATTTCCTCATCTGCCTTCTCCTCCACCCTTGAAGATCTATTAGAATTTCCTGGCATGGTTTACTTTGTTTCGTGCTATTTTTATCTTCCACCTCATGTTAGTATCTCTTGCGTGTTATGGTATCCAGACGGCTCAGGCCATTCTTTCTTCAGACATTCTCCATCACCACTGCTGCTATCCTCTAGCCCCCCACCTTAAATCTGCTGGACTTATCTTCTAGTTACTTTGCATCCTGGTAATTTAATATTGCAGACAGTCTTCTGGCTTAGCTCAGCTAGGAAACAGATATACCAATTTCACAGGATTTTGAGCTAAAGATGCCTTCTTGCAGTCACACATGAAGCTCGCAGTGTCAAACAAACAGTGTTATTATTTAAGGATGTGTGTCGCTCCCCTGGGCCTTCCCTGCATTGTTCTAGATGCTTTAGCACAGCACAGAGAAATAAACGTTATTCAGACAAGCAGAATCTTGGTCTTGTGGCACTGTCTGAAATGCATGCCCCTTGTACTGCTTTGGTGAAAGCCTACTGGTTGGATGCAAATGTGGATTACACTGAACCAAAGGAAAATAGGGTGACTGCAGCCAGCTCAAGATGCAGGAGGCTTTCGCATTGCACTTTGAGTTGAAATGGATAGTTAATTCCGTAGTCAGGGTTAATAACCAAAATTCTGGATGTCTAATAAGTCAACCAATCAGTAACCACATGCTGTAGGCATTAACCAAAATACCAATTAATATTGCTTTACTGTTACCGCATAACCAATTTACGTTGTCCAACCCCCCTCCCAAATTCCATCATTCCTGGTTTACTGCTGGACCAATAGCAAAGCTGAGTTCAGCAGATGTGAACCAGGTACCAAATAGAAAACTGAATTAAACATGAAACCAGGGTCAAGTAGGTAAACAGGAAAAGAATTATGGACAAATGGAACTCGCCGGTAACCACAAAATGGACAGGAAATGGAATGCGGCAACCAAGCAAACAGCACATTGCAGTAACTCGGTTAAAGTGTCCGTTAATAAATGTTTGCTGCTCAGTAGCAAACCATTATCAGTTCGGTCACTGCAAATCCCATGGTTACTGAGATCCATACAAATAACCACTTAGTTCTAATTGCATTATATTAGACGATAAAGCCCCAATCCTGGAGGCTGCTCTGTGTGAGCAGAGACCTACACTCTGTCGATGTCACTGGAACTCCATGAAAGCAAATAAGTCTGTGTAACAGGATCAGCTTCTAAGATTGGTCCCTGAGATCAAACGTATTGGTTGTGTTTTGTGACATTTCCCCAACTCACGGTTCCATGGGATCACAGTTTTTAAAGGTGGAAAAGGCAGGACATAATTCTTGCTTAAGTAAATATATATTCGACTATATAAGAGTTTTAGCAACAACCAAAAACTTGCTAACCCCACAGGAAGTGGTTAGAGCAGGCAACTGAATTTTAGGAACCCAAGAGGGAGAGGATGGCTAGGAAGAAGCAAGAGGCAGCACCAAAGAAGACCCTGGAGGATCTGTATGGGGATGTAGAGCGTGAGTTTTAGCAAGCCAGTGATAGTCACTACTCTCCACCCCCACCCTCCAGTTATTCTGCAAAGCATGATCTGAGTCATTACAGTATTTCCCTTTTCTTACGGTAGGTGCAGATGCAGCTCTTGACTTTAAACTATTCTTAAAAACCTGGCCAAACTGTTTCTTGCTGCGTGGCACAATAGCCTAGCCTGCTGGTGCAAGGTGCTGTGATATTAAGTTAGCATTTGCCTCCTGCTGTCCATGGCTCATTCACCGGGAGGCCTCCCCAGAGTGCACGTTGCCGGCAAGAGCAGATGTGTTGTCCTTTAGGCTTGTTCACCAATCTGTAACTTCTTGGCACAAGCCCACAAGTTTTATTTTAAGAGGGCAAACTTGGCTGCAGGGGGGACTGCACTGCAGCAAGCTGACTTTTCACAGCTTGCAGGGTTTTTTTTTACTCAGACCTAGGCATGGGCTTTCTCAGTGAGGACAGTCTGTCTCTTGGCATCAGTTCCTGGCATTCTTACTTTGCCACCTTCAGTCTCTTGGCCAGACAGCTCAAAAGTCATATTTTTCCTCTTGTTCTCTTTGTTTCTTTTCATTGGAACACAGAATTATTTTGGTGTCTTGTCCAAGGTCAGCATGGTGCTTAGACTCAACCGCATGCAGAAGTCTGACTCCTAAACATACCTGCTGACGTGGGCTGTTGTGCTTCCAACCACTGAAGACTGTCTGTGTTGCACAGCAGAACCACGGACGGTACAAAGTGCATGGGAAAACGTGATTCAGTGTTTACATCAAAATGAGTCCCAGATGTCACTGTTCAAGGTGCTTTGATCCACATTGCCTAACTGCTACAACATACTTTTTCAAGCACATGTATATTATTCAAATGTCTGCTCTCCAGACAAAAGATATTACGAACAATAGTTGCTGGGCATCTACAAAAATCATACTCTCCTCTCTTCTGTATTAAATAAGATAGCAGAGATTAAAAGTGCCAGTTTTGTAAATGTTTATTTTTCCTAGCTACTCATCCACTTAGTCTCCTCCCTGATTTTCTTGGGGTCCCCTTCTCCCCTGTAGCTAAATTGAAAGCGCATGCACCCTGCAACTTTGTGGATGGATTCCTGTCTTCCCTCCCTTGTCTCTCTTAGACTATAAGCGCACTGGGGCAGGGACCTGTCTATATTTGATTCCTATAACACGTCCTTTCGGCAGGGGAGGCTGCCGCCCTGCCTTAAAGAGGCTGTGGTGCGCCCCCTGTTGAAAAAACCATCTTTGGACGTGGATGCACTCGCCAGCTACCGACCTGTCT
>QEPC01001257.1:1606360-1621640 GCA_003113815.1 Sphenodon punctatus
GATAACCTGAGGAAAGGATGGAATCGGCAGCATTAGCAACATGTTTGGGGGGATGAAATGCCAGGGAAAGCCTGATGGAAGAGGTAGGTTTTTAGGATGGATTTGAAGGTTGGGAGGAAAGGAGCAGAGTGAATGTATTCAGGAACGGAGTTCCAGGTCTGGGGGCACTAAGGGAAAAGGGGCAAATACGTTTTGAGGAGCAGGGGAGTCATGTGCAGGTGAGGATGATGGCAGAGGAGGAGTGAAGCTCCGAGGTGGGAATTTGGTGGGGAAACAAGGGCAGAGAGAGGATGGAGAGCAAGGCCATGAAGAGCCTTGAAAGTAAGGACAAGGAGCTTGTGCTGACTGCATTCAGGTAGAGGGAGCTGGTGGAAGGAGAAGAGGAGGGGCTGGATGCAATCAAAGCAACAGGGGAGGTGACCAATGTAACCTTGGCAGCCAAGTGTTGGACAGAAGTGAGACGGGTAAGGTCAGAGCATGGGATGAAAGTCTTCTGGAATTTGCACTAACAGCATAGTCTAAGCAAACATTTGTCTTGTCCTGCGGACCTCCACATGCTTGTTCTATATGGAAAGTCTATTGGCAGATGAGGAGAAAAAGCCCAGAGCGCTCTCAAGCAGCCACCTAGGGAGTTAGTTATGACTTTTAAGAGCTAATGATGCCACCCACTGTTCATTGTTTATTAACTGCCTGTACTCATTCCCACTGTAGTAAATTGTGTATGCACATGCAAAGCCGCTGTGTATTGTCATACTGAGGAAGGCTTTGGCTCTCAACAGAGAGCTGCTATACTGCTACTATTTCAGTGGGTAGAAAGCATTAGTGGCTCATGGTTACCTTGGTTAATGTAAGTATGAAATTCAATTCCATGATATTCGATTGGCATGACAAGCTTCGGAACTGCTGCCAAAATACATGCAGATGTATGACACTTTGCCAGATGGCTCACATAAAAGTTAGGGCAATGGTTAAGGGTTAGAATGAAATATGAAGTTGTCTTGCCTTAATACTTTCTACTTCAAAAATAAGCTACCTCTACCCATCTGTCTGTCCTATAGGACACACATGCCATGAAGCAGAGGCCAATGTGAGCAGCTAGAAAAGTGGTAATTAGGTGAGGGGCAGTTGTTACCTTCCTATGCATTTAATCTGGTTTTGACATTAAAAACCAGTCACTGGTATTTACTGGACTTACTCAAGCACGTTTTATGCTTTCCGCAGCAAACCAAAATTCTTTGCCGAGTAGAGCACATTCCTGCCCACATTCTCAGTCCTGAGATTGTACAAATAAGGAAGCAAACACTGCCCAGTATGATCGTCTTTCCTTGCAGTAGAAATAACAGGTGGGTAGACAGAGAAGACAGTGCTTACAGAAGAGGGGAAAGGACAGTCCGACAGGGAAAGGCAGCTTATTTTTAAAGCTTCAATGAGAGCATTCAAACTCCTGGGGGAGGGGGTAATGGCAGTAGAAATTAACTGAGTAACAACAGTTCTGAGCTGGAGAGAAACTGCAATCCATGTACAACTAAAAATGGTTTGGAAAGGTAGCTCCATTCTTCACAGGGGTTGGGGCAAAGTTCCCAGCTCTAAGAGTCACATGCCAAAATTTTCATATTGCTCAGAGCCACCAGATGTTTATGTAGTCCCCAAATTGTGATAAGTAAAACAAATGTTTGACCAACTTGTATTAGGTAGACACAGTAGTTTGAATGATGTCTTTTATTGGACCAACTGTTGTTGGAAATAAGCATGCTTTTGGGCCACACGGGGGCAGCTCAGCTTCTTTTGATCCTGGGGGAGCTGCAAGGGACCCCTCTGTGGCCCAAATGCTTATCAACAACAACAGCAGGTCCAATAAAAGATATCATTCGAACCACTTTATCACCCTGTCACTTGGAACCAACATGGTGACCACACTCTCTCTGAATTGCAACTTGTATTAGTTATACTTCAGTATTTAAAAACATTATATAAAGAATTTTTTGAAACTGGATTCCCACATTTGAAAAGCCAATGAGTTGGCAAATAATGAAAGGACGGAACTATGAAATAGGCTGGGGAGCTCAGAAATAATGGGCCAGCTCTTTCATCCCCTAGTACAATGTTCCAGTTCGGCCCAGGGAAGCTGCAAGTCCTGCTGGAACTGAAGTCACCTTTTTGTGCTTTCGCATTTGCAAGGACCTTCCTCAGGATGCCAGTGGGAAGGAGCGGATTGGCTATGTTAGTGGCTTCCCAAACTGGGGACCAGTGTACCAGAGCTTTCTCCAGTCCTGGGAACAGGGCTCCTGGCATGCTCCCCTGCGCCCATGGCCCTCTGGACGCTCTGACACTAGCAGTGGAAGAATGGCAGCTCAGCTTCTCTTGCTCCTGAGGGAGCTGCATGGACACACTACCAGGAGCCCCAGTACAGCATTCAGCTCCCAAGCCATCATTTGCCTACCTTTCAATATAGGACATTAAACACTTACACGGGTGAGGAAAAGACTTGGACTATGGTCTGCCAAGCACTTACACTGGAGCAATACAGCCTCTGCTTTTATTGTATAAACACCTCACTTTTGTCAACAGAACAATGTTACAAAACCTAATTGTTTTCCAGAGCTCCCCTACCAGAAGCAGAGATGAGAAATCATCGTTAACCATATCCCAGGAAGCAAAGCTCCAAGAAGCTAGCAGAGTACATTCTCCACTGAGACACAATGATCCTATCCTGTATTTTGATGTTACATGCCCATATTGGCACACTAGACATATGATAATGTGGAACTAGGAACTGTTTAAATGTGAACATCCATTTGTTGGGAAGGGTTGGTTTTTTTTGTTGCTGTTTTTAATTTAAAACCAGAATATTACTACTTACGCAATGCAAAAGATTTTGCTCTGCCTGCATTGGAATCCATCTTTTAATGCAACTAGTATTCTTGCTAAAGATAATGAAGAGTGCAGGCAAATCAGCTTGACAGGCAATTTACCATTAATAGTTTGATTTCATCAGCCTGGCCACAGTATAATATAAGCTAGGGAAATTAGAGGAGGCAAGAGAGGATAAGCCTTGGTCTCCAACATGTATATTCCTTTGCCCGTCTCCAAAGGAGAAACAGTCACTGCTTTTAATCCATGCACTTTTTGTTCAATGTTTTATTTCTCTGTAAATCTTTGGCATTTTCCTTTGGACATAAAGCTGTGACAGTAAGTTGTTGCAAATTAAGCAATATCTTCTGCACTACAAAAAATGAATTGCAAGCCATTTCCTGGAAGAGAACAGGATCTACAGCGGCAGGTGTATTTTATGTAGCCAAAGCTTCCATTTTCAATTCAAGTTGGGTTTACTTGGTGAACTGCAATCTTTTGGTCTGTCATTGAATTGTGTGATAAAGGGCTGCGCCTCACTGTGTACGTAACAAGGACCTCAAACAAAGGAACTTGGTCGTGGTTGAGCTTCTAAATGCTATTGTAATGCAAATTACTTCAAGGCAAAGACCATGTGTCCACACATTTGTACAGCACAATGGAAAGCAGACTGTGGCCTCTAGGCTGCTGTATTAATGAATATTAAACCGTTGAAGCTTTTGCAAGGAAAAAAATTCCATAGGAAGGCATACAGTGGCGTGCACAGATGAGTTTAAAACAGGGAGTTAATCAGGAGGTCCCTGATTTAGGGAACCAAAGGGTGTTCCTATACAAAAAAACCTCGAAGGGATTTGGGTCCCGCACTCCCTTAGGCGCATCCGGTCACAGCTTCATCATGGGGACACAGATGAGTTTCCTGGAAATACTTCAGCCACCTCAGCAAAAGGTCAACTGAAGTACCAAGATTATTTGTAATCTGGCTATTTCAAATGATTTGGATCCCACCTCTCGTTACATGGTGAGGACTTTGAGCTAACAGAATCCCTGGTTTGAATGGAAGGACCTGCTGCTGAACTGTCATCACATGCCCTAACTTCTGGAATTTGTTTCTTTTCATTTTGCTGAATTAAACCCAAACTGTTCTTCAGAGCCTGCATGAAACACTAAGCACTAAACTGGTTCTAAGATGATTCCATGGTAAATGCTCAATCAGCATAAATTTTTTTTTTTTAAATTAAAAAAAATCCAAAATAATAAGGGCTTGTCTACAGGAAGTGTTGCTACAGAGCATTGCTCATTTGAACCAACTGCAGTATGGGTAGTTCTTTCCTGAGCAACTGCCTCTGCCTCCTCCCCAACCCCCTTTACTACTGTTGTAGGGTTGGGGAGGAGCAAGAGTTTTGAGAAGACATGTCCTGAGTGAACCCAAATCTAGCTGTAGCAAGGGTTCGTTCTTCTACATTGTCCGTTTCAGCAGATGCACTAAGGCTGGGAGTCAGAGCCAGTGTGGTGTAGTGGATAAGGTGCTGGACTTAGACTTTAGAAGCCAAGGTTCAACTCTTGCCCTAAGTCATGAACTCACTAGATTGTGACTTGCTCAAGGCTACCTCTGTTCCCCATCTGTAAAATGGAACGTGCGACTGTCTCTCCCGGTGTTCCCCTCCCCCTTCTCCAGCTTAAGTAAATCCATTGGGCAGGAACCGGTCTCTAAAATCTGTGACTGTAGAGCGCTCCATACGCCTAGGAGCCCCATAGAAAGGATTAGTAGTAGTCGTCATTAGGAAAATGCAGACACCCTACTGCTCTTCACTACAGGCACATTCACACACACACACAATCCAGAACAGGGAAAGCTAGCACAGTGTGTTGATGTTGACTTATGGGGGTGCAGTGAGAGGATTTGTGCAGCAAACAAACCTGTGCTGAGCAAATCCCATTCTCGCATGGTTGCTCAATATGCATTTCCTTGCCCCACAAACCCACTTCCACCGAACAATAGGGAAAGCCAACATTAGCAGTTCAGGGCAGCTTTCCTTGCTTGCTCTGGGGGTTTTGCATGCACCTCACATAGCTGATGGGAAATTATGGGGATAAAAGCACCTAGAGGCATGCATTTTTTTCTGAAGAGATAAACACTATTTAGAAGTGTTCTTGAGGTACAAGAATTCAGAAAAGAGTTCATTGTTAAAACAACACACAATGGATTAAAATGTTGTCTACAACACTAGGTTAGTGACAAGACACAGGCTTGCTTATTAGTAAGAATTGCACAATAATGTGTCTGGTTTCATGAAATTCGTATAGAAGGGAGACAACTTTAACAAAACTGAGGCAAAGAAAAAAAAATCAAAATTTGGCATTAAAATGTGTCTGATTAAAACTAACTGAAATAAATCAAAACAGAGGGACACTAAAATCTCACCCACCAAAGCTGTCACTCTCTAGGGGGAAAGGGGCCGAGAGGAGCCAGATCCCCTCCAAATGCCTTTTATATGCTGTTTTTTTGCCGAGAGTTATCGTGTTTTTAAAAGTGCTCTGTTGATGAGAATGTAGTGAAGAAAAATGTTCATTTAAGTTGCAGAATCACACAGGGCTACTTTGTAAGGGGTTGATCCAGCAGAAAACAGTATCGGCAGCTGCTTGCTCAGAGAACTTTGCAATTGAGGAGGCTAATTAAGATTCTTCAGGGAACTTGCTCTCTTTGGTGGCTGCAGGATGCTTCATTAAGCATTCTGTCCCTCCCCCTTCTTCAGAGCAGAATGTCTGACTTAGCCTGGCCTAAGTTTATAACATGAGTTACCAAATTGATTCCAACATATCGCTGCTCTTTTTTGTCCCTGAATAATGTTGTTTTTTAAAGGCAAGCAACAATCCACAGTTAACTTTCTCCAAAATCTGATTTAGCTATGCTAGAGTGAATTCTAATTAGAGAGTGAGTCCCTTCTAGCCCACCTTTTCTATCAAAGGCTATTTGGAGCCAAGGATTTGCATGACACAGTAGTGTCAAGGACAGCTGGTGGCTGGAATTCAGGACAGTACTGCCAGTCTGCAAAACTCAATGAAATTCAGGAATGGCTTTTTAAAATCAGCAGCAGCACATGTTTTAAGTCAAAACTTTTATTTACAAAATCAAATACACATGTGCCAAGTTCTCTACATTGACTCATGGTAACTACAGCAAAGTTTTTTCAATGTCAGGTTATTCTAGATGTTACTCTGCAGTGACAGCACCCACACCGAGGCATGCACTATTATTCCCAATGGGGCAAAACTGGAAATCTGCAACGCTAGTTGGCACCAATGCATAGATAGCCGCCTTCAGCATAAAAGGCTAGAAGAGTGTTAAGTCTGAAAGCTTTGGTGTGCCAATTGCAATAGTATGGTTGACACACATTAAATATCATTCATATTTCAACTCTGACGCTGCTTGGGCTTTTTAAATTCAAGTTTGGGCCTTTAGAGAGGGATTGAAGTGCATGGAATTTTTACTTGTCCTTCCTGCTGTTTGGCAGTCAGTGTTCTATGCTGTCTCTTTTAAAGAGAAAACCAGAAAAATTCACACACAAAGCCCTTAAGTCTGCCAAGATGCGTGCTTAAGGCTAGACATGACAAAGAACATTTGCTGCATTTCTAGCACCACCTTTTGCTTCCTTTTCTAAATCCAGCATGTCAATAAGTCCATGTAGTTCTGATATAAATGTCGCTCAAAGCTCTCCTCTTGCTCTTCCATAGATCAGTTATTTCCTAGAAAGGGACAGTAGATGTTTTATTTGCTACATTACCTGAATGCTTCTGGGAAATATTTCCCTCTCTCCAAACAAAAATATTAGAGCCCTATAGCCAGGGACCCATGTTCACTTCATTTCCCCCATTGGAGACAGTAACGAAAACACAGTGAACATGGGTTCCTGGCCTATAGCTTTCAAACACCTTGCTGAAAGATACGGAATATGAATACAGGAGATGGAAACTTAATTCTGTGATGAGACATCTAGGTTTAAAGTCTTGGTTGTTGTTTTTTTTAAGCTCCATGTACTGTTGAACTTAAGAGACAAAATGTTCTGGGGCAAAGTAATACTGAGTGCAGTTAACAAATGTCCTGCTTCCTTTAAATATTAAATCTGGGAGCTGAATGAGCTACAATACTTATGATAAACTTCAGAGAACGATACCATCTCTGCAGTACAAAACCTAAGAAAAACAGCTCTTGCCTTTTTAAGCAGAACCAAGGGCTGTGAACATGCAACAATGATTCTCACTTAAGCTAACATGCAACAAACCGCAACACTGTCTCACTACCACAATAAAGAAGTGAGAAAGCCACAAGGCAAGATCATCCCTTATTTTTATCTCTCATCTTCCAAGCGCAAGCGGTTCACTGCTGGAATTCTCACACTGCTCACTCGCCTCATCAGGAATGCTGTCAAGATGCACTACTCGTTGTTTTTCTACCTACAGGTTGTACTTTTCTTGTTTCCTTTCTTCTTGCTCAAGAAATCGGTATTTTACAAGTTACAAAAGTGAACGATCCTAACTAATTTTTCTCTTGTGTGTGCAGAAGGCTCATGAAAGAATATAGAGTATGTCAAAGAGAGAACATTTGTTGGATAACTTATAAACATACATTTAAACCCACAGGTTACCCCATCCTTGCCGATAAACCCCTCAAACTCACAGCAAACAAGGTCCAATGGCTCGCTCAAGAAGAGAGGAGAGCTTAAAAGTCTACCTTACCAATGACACAGTCTAATGTGCACAGCAAACAAGGTAGCTGGCATAGTGTCTGCAAAATCATTAAGGGTACAATATCAGCCAAATCTTGAATGGCAGACTCCAAAATATCTAACGTTTTCTTTATTCAGATTAGACATAACAAATATGTCAGGTACAGCAGTTAGTCTAGAAAAATACATTTAAAAAATCTTCAGCAGACCATGCTCCCTGTAACAAAATCTTTCAAAACCAATTTATTTTACAAATCAATCTACATTATTAATGTAAAAAGAATTCTGAAATTTACCATTGTCATTATTTCCATCATACATCCATCTATTCAAACATGGGTTGCACTATTTATAGATGTTAGAATCTGTAATACATTTTTCTAATGTATCCTGTACATATTAAATAACCTAAGAGACTCCTCTTGTAGTGCATTAACAATTTAGCAAGCAGACTCAGTATTTTTCCAGTACCATTTGCATTACAGTTATTTGCCCGTAAATGTAATTAACATCTAAAAGTGCACACTGTTTATTTTCCCAAATAACCTGTTTCTCTGAGGAAACCCGGACATCCACTGGAGGCAGTACGCTACTTGTAGCTAATCTAGCCATGATTAGAAAGGTGTGTCTAGAAGGGACTTGGAGACTATACAACTTAATTATATACATAAACCAAAGGGCATTAAGTCTTTTATTTACATTCAAAAAATGTTCACTACCACAGGATCATACCAAAAACTCAGTAAAATGTTAGATAAAGTCAGCAATTAGAAGTGTTAGCTGCAATTCAGGATAGCACTAATTATAGCCAAAGAAGTACCCTGAAAAAAATGAGTTTTTCTATAAAATGAGAATTCTGGTGTGCCACAGAACGGATCTCCTTTGCTGGACACACATACATGTTCACTTTTTGCAATAATACTAGACTGTTGCTCCATCAAGCAATTAAGATCCATCAAGGATGCTGCGCAATACAAACAGAAAATCTCAAATATCAGATTAGATTTTGCTTACTCACAGCATGCAGAAACCCTGCTGGCAGGATCCATGCAGGATCACACGCAGGTTTTAACATGTAAGCATATGGTGCAATGTACTTTCACTAAGAATGACCATGGAGGTTTTCCTTTCCCTACCAAGTGAACCACCCAAAAAAAAAGAAACAATAAAAAAAAAAAATAAAGGCGCAATTCCAGATCATCCCACCTGAGATTAATTGTTTTAGCTTTTCTCATCCTGGAATCCAGTGTATATATGCCTATTAGAATTGCAATTTTAATGGTTACTAGAAAAAAAGGCAGAATAAAGTTTGAAGTATTCACAACGTAAGTAAATTGTAAAGAAATTCAACGTCTTGCTAGCTTGCATGAACACAATTAGTCAAAACACTCCTCTCATGCCCGTCTCCCCCCCCCCAAAAGTGCAAAAATAATTGAGCTTCTGCTTGGTCCACAAACACAATACATCACGCACAAAGACTGGTCTTCTGACGGAAAATGTTGCCATCCCATCGCTCCTGGTTTTCACTTTGAAAAACATTCAATGTCCAAAGATGGAGTTCAGTTCCAGTAGGATTAATTCTACAATCTGATTCTGGTACACTGTGTGGACTGCTATATTACCAGTCTCTTTCTCTGGCTTCAACAGCGTTGGACCAAAAACGATTGCTACACTTTGATAGGTCATTCGGTTCTTCTCGCCATTTTCTACAATTCTAGGGGGGAAAGAAAATATACTTCAAAAATAAATTCAACAATAATGACGTATGCATAAAAGTGGAAGAAGCCAATCAAATCTCTAGTCCTACTTCCGTATTTCTATTATTTACAACCATCTGTCACTCACAAAGTATGCAACTAATTTAACACTCTTCACTGATAGAGATTTAAATATTTTCTATAGAATATCATTATGTCCCTGCAAGCAAAAAAGGGTGCCGTTTACTGCAACTTAAGAAAAACTATCTAAAGTGGAGTTCCTTTCTCTGAAAGTTTGCTTAATACAGACCAGAGCTGTGCTTTGGTAAAGCACAATGAACGTTACAAGAAATACATGATTAAAACTGATCATTCAGCTCTTTGCAATTGCAGCAATATTTCAGGACTTTGTCCACTACTTACCTCTTGAGGTGTCTGAAAAGGACTTGCATGGTATCTTGATTTGGCTTTGGCAACTGCTTAATTAATTCTTTAACAGCATGAACACGCTGTCTTGGCTCTTGTTCTGGAAAAGATGCACAAGAAACTTTTAGCCTTTTAGTTTACCAAAAATGAAAAGTACAAAATTCTTGTATTTAGTTTACCAAAAATGAAAAGTACAAAGTTCTACAGTGTGACATTACAAAATATATACCACCACCTGCTGGCCAAAGTTAATATTGCTGTAAAACAACTTATTGAATGACAACTTGACGTCATTTCTAATGTTTCGTTTTAAAAAAGCGACAAGAAGCATCTATAGAAATGAAGTACACTGGGCATACTTAATGCTGCTGAAAATTGTTTGCATGCACTTACTGATTGCATTGACAAAGTCATTGAAATGATTGTATGTGAAAAGTGGTTCTGGCAATTCTCTAAAAAACATTTTAAGCGCTCCTGTGATTACATGTATATCTTCCCATTTGCTGTCATTCAAATCCAGTTTTTCATCTGAAAGACAAAGTGCACAATATGAATTGAATACAGATATTGGTGTGGTTAGATGAAGCCTAAGTTGATATTTATCAGTAATTACTGTTATTTTTGCTACTCAGTTTAAAAATTAGGTGTAAATGGTAGACAAGGACAGTCTAGTCAGGGGTGGGGAACCCCAGGCCTGGGGGCCAAATGCAGCCTGTGGCCCCTTTCCACTTCCTGGATTTGGCCCTTGGATCCAGTTCTTACCTCCAGTCACTGAAAAGCGGAGCTCCAGGGAAGGAAGCAGCAATGAGGGCATGCAGGCAAGGATAGGGGACAGTTCCATGGCACAAATCCATGATCTGGGCCCTCCTTTCCTTGAGTGCATTCCTTAAGCACACCCCCGCCCCAACTTCTGTGCGGCCCTTGGATCTTGTGCAACCTTTCAAAGTGGCTCCTGGGAGGGAAAAGGTTCCCCACCTCTGGTCTAGGCAAATGCTAGTGCATTTTTCTTTTCCTTTCCATAAGACAGGTCATTCTGCTTCCTACCTGATGCAACGAGAGTCATAAAATACATTTCATAATTACAGTCGTATCGACTAAGATCGCAGCCCCATTATGAGCCAACCACTGTATAACTGATGTAGAATTATCTGCAGAGCTAAAAGTCCAGCTATTTAAATTAGATACGTTTTAATTTTTGCTAAAGATTTGGCATAAATTACATAGATTAATAACTGATTGACCATTTGTGAAGGTGTCTAACTAATTTTGAGAAAAACATCTGTGCTGTTTTCTTCAAATTGATAGCCCAAAGAAACCTACCATGATTAACTGCAAATCTTAACTTCTGTATCACTGCAAGGTTTCCACTCACTCTGTATAAGCCATCGACATCCAGTCCTAAAACAAAATTTTTAGCATGTAAATGGTTCCTTATCGATATTATAATTTCTCAGTCTCTGTATTTCAAGAGATCCATGTCAGTAAGAATAAGAGAATGAGAATTAAAAGGTTTACAAAACTGAAAATTTGTCATAATGAGAACAGAGGATAAACAAGCCATTTCCCCATCAGCCTGTAGGACTAGGTTAGCTTGCTAGCACCTTGCCATTGCAAAATTTAAACTTTCAGTCTTCTCTAAATAATTGTGAGATGCTTTCAAACAGCTAGTGGGGAATTCTCACATGTGCCTAAGCAGGTTAAGGCCTCAAGTTCAATTGAGAAGCCTGTGCAGTGGAAAGATCTGTGAATGTGGAGACATCATCCACAATTCACTGCCACAACCTGTAGGCCTTTCCCTATGGGAGTGCTTGATAGAAATACTGGAGTCAAGTACCTGCTGCTATTAGTCTGCTCTGTGGTAAATGAGGAGCCAATGATTTGACTACACTTAAGAAAAACATGCCATGACCTGAAGTCTGTGACAAGGAGAGGAGGCAATGGGAGCGCAAAAGCAGCAGTAGTGAGAAATATTGCAACTTGCATCAAATTCTTTCAGTGCAGCTGTTTCTCTACAAAGTTGCCTTCAGTTTTGTCTGACAACAGTTACTTAGTCCCCATAAAGGCCTGAAAGTGATGGATTAGAGATCTAAGGGGCGGGTCAAACGAAGAGATGTGTGGGAGAGATTCTCTCACACAGGACTTTCTTCAGTATCAAGATGGAGCCACTACACCACATCATAAGCAAGCCGGTCCTAATCCTTAGAAGTTATGATACAGCAACAAGAAGCAGGGAAGGATGTGTGCCTGCCACAAAATGATGGAACATGTTAATGTAGCCATAATTTTAGAGAATAGATGGGATATCATCTTATTTATTTATTTATTTTAATAAGGACTGGTCTTTTCCTACAACAGGATTTCTAGAATGTTAAAAGTTAATTTTCAGTACAGCTGTCACTTTTGTACATTGGTGGGAGAGAGATTTTGCTTTGTTGCCTTATTACTGGCTCTTGTCCTTCTGTTGTTCTGTTGTCAGTGTTACAAAAACAAGGCATTACAGAATCAGACAAAGAGGTGTTAGATTTAGGAATTATTTTGAAAGTTCTATCACAGTGGTTCCCAAACGTTTCATCCATGCAACCTTTTAAATAGAATCCCAAGATGTCAGACAGCAAAGACATGCAAAGAATACAAAATATTGGTTGGGATCATAACTCCCATTTGCAGTTCTAACCCAGAGTATGGGAACCTCTCTTCCTAAAATCACCTGAGATGCCAGTCAGTCATACTGTCATTTGAAGGTACAGATTATCCACATATTTATACAGGTAAAATTACCTGAAAAACTTGTATTAAAGCTAGACTTTTTCTCTAGCAGTAATACCTTGTTCACACCAATAACCATTTACTAAAACTCTCCCTAACATGGGATCAGTCCTCATCTACCTCCCTGTTGCTGGCATGCTGGGGGCGGTGCGCACCCTAGAGCGTCAGGGGCAATGCCCCTCCCAGGCCCCAGGACTCCAATGATGACATTCTGACCCCCCCCAAAAAAATGGCCTCCCCTCTGCCTGGCCATGCGCGCGCAAACCCCATTTGTGAGAATGTTCGGAGCCATCTCTAAGAACCTTGTTTTAGAGACACTGACCTTCTTGACAAGAAGGTCAGTGCCTCTAAAACAAGGTTCTTCGAGATGGCTCCAAACATTCTCACACACGCACACAACCGGTGAGAATCACCGCCCCCACCCGCGAAGGTTTCCTTACCTAAGGAAGCCTTCAGGGACAAAAGAGAGACGTTCTCGCCTTTATGCGGAATGGGCGGCTAGAAGCACGGTCCACCCCGCATAAAGGGAATCCAGCAATGAAATAGTGACGCAGGGGGCACTATTTCATTGCAGAGGGTAGGGCAGCCCGAAAGTCTATACCCGGGCGCCATACAGTAGGCGCCCGGGCCAGACCACGTGGCTGGGGGAGGGGGGGGGCCTGGGAGCTGCCGTGCAGCTCTTAGGCTCTCCCTCTAGTCGAGTCAAACTTTGACTTGACTCTGGGAGGGAGGGGAGGGAGTGGGAGCCTAGCTGCGCGGCAGCTCCCAGGGCCAAAGATTGAACAGCGCGGGATCCTGCAGCGCTGGCTGAGGAGCCGGCGGTGAGTAAATTGCGGGGGCTGTGGAAGTGGGGATGGAATGGAGCTGGAGAGGGAGGGGTACTTTGGACTGGGAGAGACTGGGAATGGGGGGGAGGAGTGGATGGGGAGAGACTGGTGGGGGGGCACACGGGGACATGGTGGGGAACTCCTTGCTGCTGGGTTATGCCATGCCACTGGTCTACCGTTGCCTTGGCTCCACCCCTAGGGTCGCCGGCCTTACTGCCCCCCTCCAACCTTTTTGGAGGTTCCCCAGGCGAGGCCGGTGGCCATCAATGTTAGATCTTTTTCGGTTGCCGCCCCTGTGCTGTGGAATTTGCTCCCAGAGGCGGCTCAGTTGGCTCCTACTCTCCTACTATTTTGGCATGTATGTAAGACCTGGCTGTTCCATCAGGCTTTTGGCAAGGGGTAGGGGAGGGTTTTTCTTTTCCCCGCATATTGTATTTTAAAAATTGTTTTAAATTTTTTCATTGTTTTATTGACTATTGTTGTTCGCTGCCACGGGCTGCCCTGTGGGCAGGAGGGGCGGGATATACATTTTACATAAATAAAAATAAATAAATAAAACCTCAAAACCCACCAGGCGCCCCTGTGGCATGCTACTGAATGCTAACTCCACTGATGTATTTTCACAGCATAACCAGGTTTCTTCAATTTGGAAGCCAATCAGGATTTAAATACTAAACGTCTAAAATTAGATATATCATCTTCCAGAAAGATTTGGGTTAAAGCGTTTCACTCTACCATGCTCCTCGACATGTTCGATGCACAGCTTCACAAACTTTGGCACCGTACTGTTCTCTCTCTGGCACAAGCTAGTTAGAATGGAGCCAAACACTTGATCTGAAATCAAGGAAAGATTATAGGAGAATGGCTTACAACTGATTAATCACAAGCAAGAACAGAATCATACACAAACACACAAAATGAATAGGGGTGAAACTTAACCAGGCTTTCAATGGATCTCACCACTCAATAGTTTCTGCTGAGCAGAATGGAACCCAACACTTGACTATCAGGTCTGATATGTATGGACTGAGAACAGCAATGTTCTATTAAATACTGGCATGTAGCTTGACCTTGATAGGTCAGTAAATAGGTCAGTGTTTTTGTAATGGAAGTAAATCATACTCTACTACTTGCAGAGCAAGGTTCCCTATAGCACCCATCAGTGGGCTAGCTGACTGATTTACCTTACATGAAGCACTTTAAGTGTATTATTGAAGGAGTTTCAGAAGGATTTGCACATTTCTTCAGTTTGGTATTTTGCACGCTCAAAAGCCAAGATCAATACATTTCACGCAAAACCAATCTCCTTCTCAAAATATATTTTGACTGTGATCAAAGTCTGAACCCAAGCCCTGCACATTAGCCACTTTAACTTATTGGGCCAGTGTGGTGTTTTTGTGGACAACTGTACAGGAGAAAGTACTCGCCTTTGACTTCCACAGCCCAATGAATCAGGCTCCCATTTACTGCAAGGTGGACTGGAAACAGTTATCAGATGAGAACACAAACAGAGCTTGAACCCACAATGTTTGAGATGTAGGCGACATTGGTTATTGTGGTCCTTTCTGTTCGGTAACCAGTAAGCAGATTAAATTTTCTTGGGTGGGGAGAGAATTAATTTAAAGCCAAACTAATATTACCATTGCCTGTATATAATATCTTTGCTTAATTTTTACCTGTAACTCCAGATGCAAATGTATGGACTTGGGCTGTGATCCACAAGCCATGGGGGCTTCAATGGAACCGCTACAGGATAAGTGGTTTGTGAACATGACCCTGGGCTGCAACAGCAGATCCAATGCTATTGGGGCTGCTGCTGCTGCTGAATGCAAGGTCCGTAGCGAATAAGGCCCCAGTGATCCGGGACTTGATCCTGGATGGGGCTGCAGACCTTGCATGCATTACAGAGACCTGGCTGGACGAGGAGGCGGGTCCAGTTTTATCGGACCTCGTTCCGGCCGGGTATGCTGTGAAGCACCAGCCCTGCACC
>QEPC01001257.1:1626386-1639977 GCA_003113815.1 Sphenodon punctatus
CCTTCAGTTCAATGGTGGCAAAAAATTTTTTTTTTAAATTACAGGGACAGCTAGAGCCCAGGCAGCCACAGGATCAGCAGCTCACAGGGGGACACCGAAGCAGCCGCTTCCCCAGCTCTCAGAGGAGCTCAAGTGCACATGCGCAAACCAGCAGAACTGATTGTTTATCACTAATAACTCGGTTTGGGCTGCGTCAATCAGTATCATATTTCTGAAGCACTTGTTATTCATCTCATTCTCGAAGCCTATGAAGTTTGGGGGCTCAACTCATTCAGGGGGAGGAGATATCGATGAATCAAATACCCGAGGACAGTGTGAATTTTGACCACAAGCAATTAACATTTAAGCAGGTATAACATTTTATTTTCCTAATGGATCTTTTTCAAATTTTGTGGATATGATGGTCCTCACAACTTACAGCCATGGTTAAATTTTTATAAACGTAGGTCAAGTGGTTTCCGCAAAACCGGGGCTTCAGCAGTCCCCTGTTTAGAACGAACAGTGGCTGAACATTTAAGTATTCAGGCAGCTGCTGCTACCTGAAAAATACACATATAACCAAATGTGGGACTTTGGTAGACATCACATTCAGATCAATATAAACTAACATATATCAATAAATATATGTCAAAGTGCATACTAAATAATCCGTAATACCTTATTAGCTAATTAACTTATTGCAAATCAACGTTTCACATGGGCAGAGTTTGGAGAAAGTAACAATGGTACAATTTATACAGAAATATAATGCCCTAATTATTTGTCCTGCGGGAGATGTTTCTTAATGCCTGCCATCACCATCTGTCTTCTCTTTTCTGCAAGGCCAATAAATGAAGCAACTGCAACTAAATCTTCCTTAGCTGTCATATTAAGGAAAAACTTATAAACATTCCCCCCCTCTACTTCCCTAGTCTTGTGGAGCAGTGAGGATAACCAACTATCTTTTAAGGCTTCAGTAATAGGGGCATCGTAATAAAAAACGTTCCTTAGTTTCAATTTCTCTCAAGCTACAAGTACAAAAACATAATTCATATTTGATCCTGTTATACCTTCCTTCTAAAACCACTGTTTGTACTAACTGGAATCTCAAACGAGTATAGTTCCTCCTTAATATTCTATTAACAACAAATCAAGATAACATTCGAAAGAAAAGCTCCCTTTAACTCGACCTAACCAAGGCAAAACCGTCCATTGCTGCACTGCTAATTTCAACATTTTGAGTAATATAATTACATTTCTATTATGAAGCACACTCACACTGTGCAACAGGCTGCAGAGCCATTATGATTGCTTGAATATAATCTATTTGCTGACTTTCATTTTAGCTTCAATGTGCCGAGGCAGCTCTTCTTACATAAAGAAGAATGATTTCTAACCGTAAACATTTAAATGAAGGGTTGACATGGGGGAAGGGGAATTTGAACAACTTACAACGAAGTTTCTTCGAGTCTTTGTGGTCCTTTTCCTTGTCTTGTTTTTCCACCCCTGGGGAATCTGGCACATCATCTTCTAACGCTTCATCAGACTCAACTGCCTATTAAATTAAAAAAAAGTCCGTTTGATTTTGTAGGTTGTGTGAGTTTCTCACTATTTCTAACACCTACATTCCCCACTGAGCACTCCATATGTAACTATGCTTTCGAAATACTATGCAATTTCATAGAGCTTGAATTTCCCAGCCGTAGAATTTTAAATTGCATATTAATAAGGACACTATTAATGCCTAACAGGTACAGGATTTTTTCTTACATACTATAGTAGAGGAAGTGTGACCGGACATTTACTCGGTTAAGGCTGTTGTGGGGGAACAATTTTGTTTTTTTCTGGGAGCCACTAGAAACAATTAAAAAATGACCAGTGGGGGACACACACACAAAAAGATATGGACAGAGTTTGACCCACTTCACCCCAAATATTCATACTAATCCATAAAGTCCAAACTGTTTCGTTCCCAAAATTGAAGGATCTCAGACAGCTATGAAGAGAAATTTTCAGGGCACAGTTATTGGCTGGGGGATGCTGACTGCAGAAAAATATGCATGTGGAAAACCGATGAATAAAGTATACCAAGACTGAATGCATTGTTGAATGGGTGGTCAGGACAGGGGAACAGAGGGAAAGAAAGGTCTAGGTCATGGATGGGGCCTATGGATCCAGACTCTACCCTTCAGTGTGCAGCTTTATCTGTGCTGCTGTTTCACTGAGCACATTCATTCAGTGCTCAAGAGTAAGGATTAGATCCAGCCAGGAACAGGAAAGAACCAAATAAAAACCAGCAGCCCCAGTCTATTCCAATCCTGGGTTAAAGGAATTTGTCCAAGACTCAAGTGGTGCATGCAGAAGGACAGCATGCTGATACCATTTAATATCAATCAATCATCACTGAAATATTCTTACACGTGGTGAGGGGGAAGGAAAGAGGGGCAGCTATATTGTTTAAGTGAGGTGTAGGACTGTATGAAAAATAAATGCCCATAAAAGGATGCCACTTCTTTTCCAGCTTATGGATAAAAGTCACTAAATCTTTTTGATTCAGATCCTGTGTGGGATTGGAAATGCTTGTTGGCACAGTATGGTCAGGCACAATGCCAGAGATACGCAGTTAGGTAAATCTGACACAGTGATCTGTCAGTCTTTGAAAGCTTTACCCAGTGTGGATGTCAGTGCTCTCGGAACATGTTCAGCTGAATCACTCCGCTGGATGCAATCAGTGTGGACTACTTTCCACAATCTGGTATGAACCCTAACACAGCACTATTCAGAGCTGTTGGCAAAGTACCAGTGAAGTTGTATACCTGTGAAAGCTTGCATACGTCCACCAACTGTAGTCGGTCCAATAAAAGATATCACTGTATTACTTTGTCTCAATTGCTTATAACTTTAATGTTTAACTGCTCATAAAATTCTCCCCTCCAATTACAGGAAGGCTGCACTTTGGCTTCTATAGTACTTTGACTATTTTGGTTTTTAAAATATCACATTGCCACATCTACATCATAATTTCTTAAGTCTAGCAAATTACAGCTACCTATTAAAGATGAACAGAAATTAATCCTGAGCCTCCCCCAACCCCTTCACACAAGTATTGGAGGAGAAGAGAAGCCTTCAGTATGCCCCTGACAATCAGCCAGGATTCTCAGTATACGAGTGGAGGAGTGCTGGAGATAAGAGCTTTCCACTGAGAATAACTTGCCAGCATCCTCTTCTATTCAGCACCCCATAGGATGAGAAATTTTGGACTTGTGTCAGAAAAAAGTCAGTTCTGATTCTGGAGTCAAAGTAATGTGTTCCCTTGACAACCTCCTGACAAACAACAGGCAGTTCCACTCCACACTAACTGCAATTTTTAATCATTTGTCAGAAACAGTATGCTCAAGTAACCCAAGTACAAACAACAGAGACTACATTAATCTTAACAAAGTCTTCCTCTACGGAAATGGTCACAGCTTTCTAGTTAGCTGTACACATGAAAAGCACACTTGGGCCACATTCTGACAAACAGTCATTTGATGTAGTTGGGCCTTACTTCTATTTTACTCCTGAAGTGTTCACATGAATACAGCACTGACCTGATGTTATTCAGGAGTCAAAGAGGAGAAGTTGCGGTGATTTGTATTTTGAAGTAACTGTTCCTGTAAACCATGAGGGTGATGACCACAGTTTAGTGTTCATTACATCTCAGGCCACTTTCTGACAAACAGCAGTAAATTGACGTAATTACCAGGATTCAGTTACACTGATTAACTACTCCACTTTGGTAGCATTGACAATGGATATACACTGAAGTAGTTATTCTCCCAGCACAAGGGCTGCGATACAATAGAGTTACTTCTATGTAAATGTTCACAATAGGAAGAGTACATACTTCTCTTCCTCCACCTTAATTACATAAGAACATAAGTAGTGCCATACTGGGCAAGACCAATGGTCCATCAAATGCAGCATCCTGCCTCTGATAGTGGCAAATCTCTTTCTCCTGTGAGAAGTATCCAACAGGTCACAATGGACGATACAACAGAGTTACTTCTATGTAAGTATTTAAAGTGTTTTCACACAATAGTTATTTTGAAGTAAAAAGTGAAGGGATATATGTATTCCTAATTTTTCAGGAGTATATACTTCTCGTCATCCACCTTAATTACATAAGAACTAAGTAGTGCCGTACTGGGTCAGACCAATGGTCCATCAGGATCAAGATCAATATCTTGCCTCCGACAGTGGCTGATCTTTTTCTCGTGGGAGAAATACTCAACAGGTCACAATGGGCAATCCCTGTCTCTTATACACATCTAGATGTGTATAAGAGACAGGAACTAAGTAGTGCCGTACTGGGTCAGACCAATGGTCCATCAGGATCAAGATCAAGATCTTGCCTCCGACAGTGGCTGATCTTTTTCTCGTGGGAGAAATACTCAACAGGTCACAATGGGCAATCCCTGTCTCTTATACACATCTAGATGTGTATAAGAGACCCTTTTAAAAACTAGCTACACTACCAGCCTTGACCACTTCCTCTGGCAGTAAATTCCACAATTTAATTGTACGCTGAGTGAAAAAAACGTTTATCTTGTTTTAAATCTTCTGCCAGTTAATTTAATGAAGTGTCCCCTTGTTCTAGTATTGTTAGAGAGGGTAAATAACTGCTCCTTAATTACGCATTCCACACGACTTATAAACTTCTGTTATATACCCTCTGTCGTCTCTTCCCCAAGCTGAAGAGCCCCAACCTATCACACCTTTCTTCATATGGGAGCCGTTCCATACCCTTCATCATTTTTGTTGCCCTTCTTCGTACATTTTCTAGTTGTACTATGTCTTTTTTTGAGATGGGGAACTGCACACAATACTCCAGGTGCGGTTGTACCATAGATCTATATAGAGGCATTACAATATTTTCAGTTTTGTTCCCTATCCCTTTCCAAATGATTCCTAACATTGTTTGCTTTTTTGACCTGTGCCACACATTGGGCTGTGGATTGTAATTCCAAGATCCTTTCCCTGAGTGGTAACTTCTAATTTTGAATCCAGCACTGAATATAGATAGTTTAGGTTATTTTTCTCTATGTGCATCACTTTGCACTTGTCCACATTAAATTTTATCTGCCATTTGAATGCCCAGTCACCTAGTCTCAAGAACCTCCTGCAATTCTTCGCAGTTTGCTCAGGTTTTAACTACCTTGAATAACTTGGTGTTTTCTGCAAATTCTATCACCTCACTTTTTACTTCCTTCTCCAGATTAATGAATATATTACCATCTGTCCCAGTACAGATCTCTTGGGCACTCCACTAGTTTCTTCTCTCCTCTGTGAAAACTGACCATTTAGTCCTACTCTTTGCCTCCTATCTTTTAACCTTTTAATCTTTGCTGATCCACAATAGGATACTGCCTCCTATCACATAGCTCTAATTTCCTCTGATTACCTTAAAATTACTTCAAAGGAGTGCTGCTCTGTTCGTGTGAATACTTCCAAAGTAAGCGCGAACTAAGGCATATTCACTTCAAAGTATCGGTTCGTTAGAATGTGGCTTTAACTAGGGGGAAACTGACAAAGTACTATTTCCGTTTGATTTAATTAAATACTCTATTTCAGTAACATTCAGACAAAGTAGTTACTTTGGTTTACCTCTAACATTGCCTTGGACACTGCTGCTATCTGGACATCCAAAGCCAGCTGCAAATCTAACAGTTTTCCCAGTTTCATGCTACTGTGTCAGTCAGCCACTAAAGACTGCTGAATTATTTTTTAAATGCTTTCATTCTTTTTCCTCCTCTACAACAGGAAATCAGGAAGTGAATAGCCAGGGTACACTGACAGCCTGAGGGGCTAGAGGCATAGAGCAAGTATACATAACTGTTTTTAGAACTACAGCCCTGAAAGTAAGTTCGCTGTGATTTAAGTACATACCTGATTATTGATGGTATAATTAAGAACTTTATACCATTCGTTAATTAAACTGTCATTATCAGACTGAATTAACAGCTCAGTTCCTTGGCGTGTTTTCAGCTTTAAAGAAAAGAATACACACACACCATTAGAATATGAATATTTAAAATACTTTAGTGTTTTAATTAATCATACTAGTGTTAGTAATTGGCTCCCTGCTATTCAAATAGTAGCGATTGAACTTTAAAACTGGTGGAATAGTATTTTTAAAACTGGGTAGGAGTAATAAACTATCACCTTATTGCTCTGATACACAGGGCCGGCCTTACCATGGGGCGACCTGGGGCACCCGCCCCAGGTCCCGCTCTTTCTGAGCCCACAGTGGTCTCTATTTGGGGCCTCAGTGGGGCCCCAAATATGACCACCCTCAAGGCACTGCGGAGGTTGCCCCCAAGGGGAAGGGGCCACCAGGGACCCCGCATTTTATCTTTGCCCTGGGCCCCACAAATCCTAATGCCAGGTCTGCTGATACACATCAATAAACTATGCAAAACAACAGTACAAAGGTATGTACTGCAGGACAGGATTAAACATTGTAATTAGATTTCACGTATTCTTTCGTTTTGCATACATGTTGAACTGTTTCATACCCAAATGAAATATCTGTTCCAAGTGATCTGTGACTTTTTTTTCCAATTTACCTTACAGCTCAAATAATTACCCAACAGAACATTGTATAGCATGGCATTTTATGCTGATAGAATGGTCTAGATTGTATCAGATAAGTTCTCTCTTTTATGGAAGCACTTATTAGTTTAATAGAATTACTAGCTAAGAAATAAGACAAGGTATTAAGCATTAATGAACGTGTTAGTCAAAACATGCTTTGATGTTAAGCAGAAAATTGTGTTTTATAATATGATGTTACAATGAAAATTTAGATCAATGTTATTTTATTCTAGGCAAGTGTCAAATTTCTAGCTGCTACTTTTATGTAGTATATTTTATGGTCCAGATTTTTGTCACTATAGAGCAAGTTAGCACTAATGATTGTACAGTACCAGGTACTCTGCTGGCACTTTAAATAATATCATTTATATTATAAATATTTGTGTGTTATAATTATATTAGTATAATACTACTACTGCTAATAATCACATCTCAGACTAAATTAAGCATGTACAGTGCTTGCATTTTTCAATAAGAAGTGAAATATTTTAAGAGAGCATATAATCCTTAAACTCCACCAACACTGAAGATTTTTTGAGAATGTATAACTTAGAGCAACTATAAAGTAAGCCACCAAAACCCAAGGAAGCAGGAAGGCAGAAAGAAAAAAAGAAGTTTACCTCAATCACATTCTTTTTGCTGGATTTGTCCTTTGAAGCCCATTCAATGATCGCTCCTCTGAGATCTACTGTGAACTCTGGCTTGGACTGGTTGACTCCAAACTTCTGGAAGAAAGATTAACATGGTTGTTCTTTAGGTTTGTTTTAAAAAATAATTTTTAAAAAGCTCTCAACCTTGTGTTCCCAGACAGCAATAGGACTTTAGAGTCCATACATATTATTGTTGATTTTCATCTAATGGATATTTCTATTATCCATTAAATGTATACAATGAAAATCAAGGATATATAATTTAAAAAAAATTCTCTACAAGCTTAAAATTACCTAAATCTGCATATATAGCTTGGCTTTAAAACAAAACTAGATTCCTACATACAGCTGTTTTAGTGAAATGATTCAAATGAGAGATATTATCTTTTGATTATAGTATGGTGATGGTTAAACATTAGCCCAAGCTATAAACAGGAAAATATTTTGTTGATGTTATTCTAGCATTTAAGATTTTAAAATATAATTTGAACAGTGTTAAGTGGCTTCAGTAAACAAGCAGAAATGTATACAAGATAGATAGTAAGACTTGTCTAGACTAGGGAGTGGGACACTGCCAGGGAGCACAGGATTAAAAATTTAGGTTTTGTTTTAAAAGGACGGTTTCAGAAAAACTAGTCATTTCTATATTTTTATGTTTTAATTAACATTTGCTTAAACGTTTTCTGGTATTGGTGGGAACATTATGATACTGTACTAAACCACAGATTTAGAGCCAGAAGACAATTGTCTAATTCAGGGGTGGAGAATCTTTTCACTCTAAAGGGTCACTTTAATATATTAACACAAGCTTGGTGGGTGGGATAGGAATTGGGGGCATGGGTGGTTCAGCAATATTGTGCTCAGGATGGGGGAAGAAAGGGAAGCATCCAGATAATGGATCTATCCCTTATACTTGTGTACATGCCCTCATCTCTTCTTTCCTGTGAACTCATTTCTTCAGAGTAGGACTGGATCCACAGACCAAATAAAAAATGGCCACAGGCTAGATTTGGCCCTATACAGGCTGGAGGATCCTGACCCTGGGTCAAATCTAAAATGCAAACACCAAACAGTCGGCATAAATAGCAAAAGTGGGATTCAACACTCAAGCATCCCCTCAAACAAGTGGATAAACCTAATATTTGTAGTCATCATTGATTTCAGGCAGTATAAGCACAGCCATCGTATAAACACCGCCACCGGTTTATTTGCTTTAATATGGAGTGTTGTATGTTCCAGATTTAGCCTTCATATTGTGATGAAAGTGAAAATTAAAAAGCCAGTGATGAAATGCTGCTGTTGTACCAGTGTCCCAACATTCACTGGTGAAACTGAGCTTTGCTGAAGGCTGAAAATGACTACTACAACAGCAGTGTTGTTAGTAAAGAGAGAAGTTAAATGCAAAGTGGCTATGATATAGACCGTGCCACCATCAATGCTAGACGAGGTTCTAGAACAGAAAGGGAGACAAAAAAAACCAACCACACCCAATATATTTGCCTCTAAATGAAACAACCCAACTATGTTCTTTTTCTACAAGGCCATGTTAATGTTTGTGCAGGATTGACAGCCCTGGAAATAAAAGTCCTGTGTTTAGCCATAGAAAAGGGACCCCACAGCACCATGACAGCAAGTTTACCAACACTGCTTCTGCCTAGAGCTTCTAAATTTAAGTTTTAACCAAACATTCTGTTTATTTAAAAACATATTTTTTAGCCCCAAATTATAAAAACGCCAGGAAAAGTCGCTCAATCCCTTCTGGCTTTACCAATATAAACAAATGGCACTGGGAAAGAAGGATACCTCTGCTCCCTAGCTCGTATCTAGTACCGTGACACACACAATGCTCCACCCAGCGATCAGCTACAAGGATAGAAAGCTTAAACCCGCAAGTCAATTTTATAAATATTAAAGCAGTAACTTTACTTAGACAATTTGGGGAAGTACCTGAAAATCTTATTATTGCATAAAAACCTCAAGAAACTATTTAGAACACAAACTCTAAAAAACAAACAAAACCAAAAACACCTGATAAATCCCCAAACATAGAAGCCCAATCTAAGCCTCTGCTCTGTTTTCTGTGGGGGAGGAATCACCTTGACGAGCAATAGAATGGAATCCTCCTAAATTAAGCTTAGTGAGATGTCCAAACAGTTCAACTTATCATAACTTCATCTTCAACAGACCGTTAAGAAACGCACTGGGCTTTGGCACTATATGCTGCCCAGCATTAAAAACAAGCAAACAAAACTAAAAATGCTACTAAATCTAGAAATGCTTAATCCAACAGAAGTTAGTGTGATGATTTTCATTCTTCGCATTCAGTTACAAGAGCCTAAATTTGACAAAGGCATTGTGATCTTGCTGAGGGCTTGTAAGGGAAGAGGGAGAGACGCTTCTTTGCCGATAATCTGAAAAGGAGAATCCTAGCAAACTAGCGGGGGGGTGGAGTGAGAGTGAGTGAGTGAGTGTGTTAAAAGATAGCACCCAGATCCCATCGACTTTCAATGGCAAGCGGCTGCCCAAATCTGAAAATTTCCTAAGACAAGGGCTCTGTCTAGTACACCAGGTCTGCACTTAAAAAGTAAAACTGTTATTTCACTTTAAATGTGTCCTCTGACCAACCATCCAGTAGTGATGGCAGCTATTTAGACCTTTTTATATTTATTACAGCACTGGGGAGAGGATCCTATCCTATCAAGATGGGGATTCCATTGCATTTTAGTTCCTCTACAAGTACATGCGTACATTGCCCTAATAACCGTCTGGACTGATTCAAACTAGCATGTTAGAGGGAAATTGCTCATCTTTTATTCCCAGGCTACAAAGCCACCCAATTCCCAAACACATACTAACAAAAATCCAAGTTACAAGCTTCTCTTCTGTACTCCTAATTTTATAAAGATGCACTAATAATATCTGAGGCCAAGCAGACAATATTCTAAAAGATCATTTGGTCGTGTTGCTGGATGCTGATCAGCATCATTTTCTGAATGACAATGAAAAGGAGCTTAGAATGATGCATTTCTTACCACATTATTTATTAAATGCATATAGTCATCTGAATAAGTGAGCTGTTGACATCTATATCCAGTTGGGATGGGACTCCCGGTATTGCAGAGAACTGAAAATTCCCAATAATGAGACTGATTAATCCGATATCTCAGTTCTTTTCTCGGTGTCGGCAGTATTGGGTTTTTTACTGGATTTTTAACATTGTGGTTTTCCCCATTGAAGTCAATGGGGAAAACTACAATGTTAAAAATCCGATACCAAAAGAACAGAGAGAAGAACAGATAAATGAGAACTGGTATAACAGAGATTTTGCCCAGAGTCCTACTCATAATATCCAGTCAAATGCAGGTTACTAAGGTACAAAATGCATCGCTTTCCCTCTGTGTATGTCAGAAAACTGCAGTTTAGATTAAAGAAAAAATTTCTCCATTAATGTTTTAGTATGAAAATAGCAAAATAATTGTTCTCTTGCCTTCATTGTTTGCAAGTATATTTCAGCTTCATATTTCTTCCACCCTGCTGCATACCCTACTCACACAGACCCAGGTGCTATGGGAGTATGGGGCTCTGCCTAGGTGGGAGTTAGTAAATTGTGTTGGATCCGTCTCTCCCTTAGTGAGCTTCTTAGATAGGGACCTGTCTCTAATATTTGTGTAATACCAGGTACATTGCTCGCGCTATATAAATAATAAATCTACATTTGATCTTAGCTCATAGAGAACATAAGAAGTTCCATATTGGGTCAGACCAATGGTCCATCGAGCCCAGCATCCTGTCTCTGACAGTGGTCAATCTTGGTTGTTTGAAGTACCCAACAGTTCATTATGGGGCAATCCATTCCCTGCTGTTCACTCCCGATAGAGGTTACATTCCCCAAACCTACCTGGCTAATAGCTGCTAATGGACCTATCCTTCCGATACTTGTCGAATTCTTTGTTAAACCCAGTTATACTACTGGCCTTAACCATGTCCTCTAGCAATAAATTACTCAACTTAATTGTGTGTTGAGTGAAAAAATACTTTTCTTTTAAATCTGCTACCTATTAGTTTCATGGAGTGTCCGCTAGCCCTAGTATTATTTGAGGGTAAATAACCATTCCCTATTAACATGTTCCACACCACTCATGATTTTACAAACTTCTATCATATCCCCTCCCCTCTCAGTCGTGTCTTCTCCAAGCTGAAGAGCCCCAACCTATCCAGCCTCTCTAGGGGAGCCGTTCCATACCCCTTTATCATTTTTGTTGCCCTTCTCTTTACCTTTTCTATTTCTACTATATCTTTTTTGAGATGTGGTGACCAGAACTGCACACAATATTCAAGGTGCGGTCGCACCATAGACTTATATAGTGGCATTATGATTATTTTCAGTTTTATTCTCTATCCCTTTATAAATAATTCCTAACATCCTGTTTGCTTTTTTGACAGCCACAGCACACTGAGCTAAGGATTTCAATGTATTGTTCACCACCGATCCCAGTACAGATCCCTGGGGTACTCCACTCTTTACCTCTCTCCATTGTGAAAACTGACCATTTAGTCCTACTCTTTGCTTCCCATCCTTCAGCCAGTTACTATTCCACAATAGGACACAGTCTCCTATCCCATTACTTTTTAATTTTCTCAAGAGTCTCTCATGTCTTATCAAATGTTTTCTGAAAATCCAGATACACTATCAGTTGACTCCCCCATATCCACATGCTTGTTCACACCCTCAAAAAATTCCAATAAATTAGTGAGCCACCACTTTCCTTTGCTAAATCCAAGTTGACTTTCCCCCATTAACTCATGTTTGTCAATATACTCCATTATTCTGTTTTTAATAATAGTCTCCACCATTTTTCCCAACACAGACATCAGGCTCACGGGTCTGTAGTTTCCCGGATTGCCTCTAAACCCCTTTTTAAATATTAGTTACACGTTTGCTACCCTCCAGTACAGGAGCAGATTTTAGCAATAGGTTACAAATTACCAGTAGTAAGTCTGCAATTTCATATTTGAGTTCCTTTATAACTCTGGGGTGTAAACCATCTGGTTCTGGTGATTTGTTACTATTCATTTTGTCAATTTACTTGAGAATCTCTTCCAGAGTCACGATCTGCGACAGCTTTTCTGTCTAGGGGACACACTGTCGCCACCTACAAAGAGTAGTTCCAGTGTGAGTATCTCCAACATCCTCTGCTTTGAAGACTGAAGCGGAGAATTCATTCAGCTTCTCTGCAAAGTGGCCTTATCCTCCCTGAGCGTCCCCTTTTACTGCCTGGTCACCTAATGGTACAACTAATTCTCTAGCAGGCCTCTTACTTCTGATGTATTTTTAAAAGTTTTTATTATTCGTTTTTGCCTCTTTAGCAAGTCTCTCTTCAAGTTCTCTCTTGGCCTGCCTTACTAAAGTTTTACATATAATTTTCCAGTGCTTATGCTCTTTCCTATTTTCTCATTAGAACTAGTTTTCCCTTTTTTTAAAGGACACCTTTTTGGCTCTAATAGCCTCCATCACTTCACCATTTAGCCACGCTGGCAAACATATGGTCCCCTTGTTACATTTTTTAACCTGAGGAATACATTTAATCTGGGCTTCCAAGATGGTGTTTTTAAATAGTCTCCATGCCTCTTACAGACATTTAATTCTTGCCACTGCTCCTTTTAGTTTCCTTCTAACTAGTTTCCTCATTTTAGCATAGCCTCAAGTTAAATGTTACCGCGGTAGTTTTATTTACCATTCTCCCTCCAATAATTATGTCAAATTTGATTATATTATGATAATTATTGCCAAGCGGCTCCATCACCGTTACCCCTTGCACCAGGTCCTGTGTTCCATTTAGGAGCACAGGACCTAAGCAAAGCTGAGAAGTTATCTACTACTACTAACAGTCCAAAGGAAAGGCAAAAAACTTACACACACACCCAACTCATACACTAGCTGCCAGCCTGTTCTGAGCCCTAGAAGAGAGCCTGTCCACACTGGCATCTGGCATTATTACCCTGTTTGAACACAGGGCACACCTTTCAACTTCTAAGCCTCACTAACTTTACACCATAAACATGTCATGCTTTAAGTCTTCTCTTAGTTTAACTGCCCAGATGTTGTCTAAGGGTTGAACCTATTAAAGTCAATGGGCCATTAAAGTAAATGTGAATTTCCTTAGATTCTCATTTCTAGCATATGGATGAAACTGTGAATCTATTAAAATCAATGGTAGTTTTGGCACAGAATTAAGACAGCTGGCTTTCCCCATAATTTCTAGATAGCACTGTGTTCCCTGCCTTTCCAATACTAGAGAGTATTAGGCTACTGCAGCTCCCCAAAA
>QEPC01001257.1:1644869-1685438 GCA_003113815.1 Sphenodon punctatus
GCCCCTGCTCACAGGTAAAGCTCTGCTATCAGGAATCATTGCATCATCATGTAAGCCACAGAGACCTTGACATTCACAGAATGGTACTAAATCTGAAAGACAGCGTAAACTCTTTAAGAACTCTCCAAGAAGAGAGACCTAAATTAGACCATTACCACAGAAGTTTTAATAACCACTTATTTATTTACCATCATCACTTAAAACTGCTTTCAGGGTTCACACCTACATTATGTAGAGGCAACCTTTCTATTTTCAAGCCCTTTGAAGCAAAAATATAGTAGAATGCACAGAGGCTTTTATTCGAGGGCTTTTATCCTAGAAACCCTTTAACCAAGTTATACTAAGTTTACCTGCTGATAATAGCCCTCATCCCCTATTCCAATTTTCAGATCACTAGGTTACTTCAAGCATTTTTAACTGAACTCTTTTTAAAGCACAACCCACCTCTTAACGTCCATTTTGTGCATGTGCAGAGCTTTTTTTTGAGGTTTTTAGAGAATCTTGCAAGATCCTTGAAACTCTAAAGATGGGTCTTGCACTGCCTTGAGAAAATGCTCAAGCTTGGACTTTGGCAAACCTCTGGGGGAAAGGAATCCCAGAGCTGGAAAATAGCCACCAAGAATGCCTTTATGTGCTTTCGCTGCATGGACCTTGTGCTCTGACTGAACTTGCAAGAGTGTGCCCTCATGCAAGGTACCTTGTGTTTCTTGCTATATGTACAATACCTCAATACCTTGTGCTTTTATTTTAGGTTAATTCTGCATCTCATAATCCATAAAATGACAGCTTTGCAGTCACGTAATCATTAAATAATTTGAGTGCGATCCAGCTGCACGCTACCGCCAGCGCAAGGGGCCTTGCACTAGTAGCAGGGCCGAGGAGCAGCAGGCCGCTGGGAGCAGAGGGGTGCGGGCACCGGCAGAAGCAGGTTCAACTGGCCGGATAGCCACACCCCCTCCAATGGAGTGGTGGCCATGCCCCCTGCACCAGAAGTAGGGAGGGGGGCACAGCCTGCGGAAGGGGTTCCCTACCCTTTGGGTATGCCCCACCGGAGCTGAGGGTACAGCACAGTGGAGAAGCCCATCAGCGCCCCCCCCGCACGATAACCTGCCATGCCAGTGTGGGCTCCTGCTCAGAGCATAAGGCAGCATAAGGCATCAGCTGCCTGGAACACAGGAATGCTGCACACGGGTCTGGCCAGCCCCAGAACTGGGCCAATAGACTTCATAAGAGCCCTGGAAAGTCCCCTGGGGTACTCTGCTCCCCCCAGTACATTGAGAGGTACGGGAGGGACAGGCTCCCCCAGGACACATTCCAGGGCCTCTGCGACGTCTGTTGGCCTGGTTCGGGGACTGACCAGGCCCACGTGCAGCAGCTTCTGGGGTCAGGGCACCCCTATTTAACCCCCTTCCGACTGCTCCTCCTGATGCCCAGTCCCCTCCATCTGGTCCCTGCATGGCGCAGGGACCGAAGCTGGATGGGGCACAGTGGCCGCCAGTGCCCCAGGGATATCCACCTGCGCAGCTTTTGCCTGTGTAGGAAGATAACAGGATCTCGCTCTTCATTTATAACTGGAATTAACAGATTTTAAACAAATGCTCATGATATGCTCAAAACATTGTTACTTCCTGTTGGGGGATTCCAAGAATATACTCTAAAAATCTGAAACATATTGTACCTCTGCTTTAGTAATATATTGTGAGTCGCCCTGAGCCTTCATGGGAAGGGTGGGGTAGAAACTGAATGAATGAATGAATAAAAGACTAGTAGTTCCAGTGATAAGTACACTTCTGATTATAAATGCAGTACTGATGAAATGAATCTTTGTGCTTAATTGTATTAGGGTGATAGGAGAACATTAGCATATTTCCCTGGTTAATTTATACTTTACTTACGCAACCTTAAACAATTCATTTCAGAAACAAAACACTACACGCGGGAGGGAGGGGGGGAAATGGAGGGATGATGTAAAATGGATTAAAAATTCATCTGCATTATTCTTAACAAAATGACATTTGTCCCTCAACAGTTATTTTCAAAACACTCATGGTGAATAAGTAGTAGTATGATGGCAAGAGACATGCAACAAGAACACATACAGTGACTGCTGAAACAGGAGCAGAATTTACATAGATGACAGCAGGCCGACGACTGAGAGCATTTTTCCAAGAAGCAAGCAGCGAGAGCAGGAGCTCAGGAATTGAGCCCCGTTGGCAAAATGACTTGATGAGAAAAGAAGAAAAGTGATGCAATCACAAAACAATGCTCAAGAAAAACATCATTTACAACAATCGCTAGACAAAGTAATAAACAAATATATTTAACTATATGACTGCTACTAGCAAGGCACAAATTCTGTCTCAGATAGGATTCAAAAATGTATCTTCAATAGAAATGTCAAATACGTGGTTAAATATTTATACAAACATGCGTTTCTGAAGTAGTGTTCAAAATAGACGGAGTAAATATATTACTCCTTTTCTTAAGAAATTTATATATATAATTTCACACCCACACAGAGTGCATGTCTTCATAGCTGCACAAATTCCCTCTAAGTTGTACATATTATAAATGTAACTTTTATTCGTAGTACTACATATTTGCAGGTGCTACATAGAATTTTTTTTTTTACTATACAGCAGCTAGGATGTGCAACTACTTAAACTAATTATGAACTGATGAAAGTCACTAAATGATATTACATGTGCACATGCACATATGCGTGCGCGTTGTGAAGCTGACTAAGTGGAATGCGTTGGGTCAGCAGCTTTTATGTATAATTTATACACTAGCTATACATGCGTAAGTATTTTATTTTTTTTTGTAAATAGCTTGGATGCTCTCTACAAGTTTAGTCAGGAGAACAGTAGAAATACGGACTTGTTTTAATCAATGGCCTGATTTTAATGTAACTGAATTTACATGGCTATAACTAAGTGTCTCTGGAAGTAGACTGAATATGTTTATCACCGATGGCAAGTTTTAGTAAGAAATAAAGATGTTGACTAGCATTTTATCCAAATGTAGTATCCTTGTCTTTAACAAGTAGCTCCATGTGGCAAGCAACTGAATTTATGAGGTTTCCAAAAGCCCTTATAGGCCCCCTGCCCCACTCCCAAAGGTAGTTGAAATCAGCCTGCAGAATCCAAAGTTATTAGGAACGCGCGCGCGTGCTCACACACACACACTGCATAAGCCTTCTTGCCATCAGACACATGATAGAAAGATGGGGAAAATAACTTGAATGTTACCAATTCTTTACACAGCGAGGAATGGGTACCAACGTTCTCATAGGAAATGGTCAAACACTAGACCATACCTGTGGTTCATATAATCCTATATCCCCAACTCTGATTAACTGGTGTTCAGTGCTTTAAAAGGAGAGGTATAAGACCACCCTTCCCCTCTCCCCATCACCACTAACAGAACAGATAGATGCTGAATAGTCTGTACCCATGAAGGTTTCATCTAAACTCCCAATACTGAGATTCAATCACCTGAAGCATGATTTTCTTCCCCACTCTTGTCAGTTTGGTAGCACTATGACAAACCTGGATATTCTTGCTATCCACATAGACTTTCAATCCCTCTTTGAATCCACCTAAATTCTTGGTCTGAACCTCATCCTGTGGCAATGAGTTTCACAACTATGGATTATCATTGACACATTTACTGAACACGCCCTTTGGTGAAAAGGTGAAACAAAAAACTGATGGGGAGGCAAGGTGTGTGCATTGTTATCGCACTTCTCTCAACAGCAGTTCCTGTTTCCATGTTCATCTTTAGACTATCCAATATGTTTTCAGTATGCCACGTTATAGTTATGTAAACAATATTGCACCAAAACATTAAGTATTCCTGCTTAACTGATTTTAGCAACTACATAGAGCGTCAGAATGCCTGCAGATTTTGGAGTCAGTTAAATATCTTTTCTTCATCCTTGCAAATGTTTCAATTCATAGTCTTGTTTCCTCCTGTTCCTTTTACTCTGTACACTGTGTGCAATACGATGCTTGGGTCACCAGTGTCACTCTTTACCATATCCTGTTTGGCAAACATTACTACATTCCATTTCCCCCTCGCCACGCTATTTATTTAATCATTTTCTTTCTGCTCTAGGCTTTGCTTTCATTCTTCTCTCTTGCTGATCCAACTTGGTTGCTGTCTGTTCTTTACTGTTCATATTGTTTTTCCAAGTCATTTCTAGTAGCTTCCTCCAACCATCTGCTCAGCAGTACTAATTTTACAAGCAACTGAAGGACAAAACTGACATGACTCCCGATGTCCAAAGTGAACACAGAGCATCAGAAAATTGGCAATTTCAAGTTGCTGCTCAAATAGTGAAGCAGCAGAAAAAAAATCCTAAATACCTAAGCCCCAGTTCAACTACTAGAATTGCAATCTGCTTTTTAAAGAATTCTTTATTGTTTAAATAGGTCTACAAACTTTTTTTAAAAAATTGAACTTTAGTGGTTTTCCACTAAAACAAGTTAATAACGAAATAAAATGAGCAGGAGCAATATTTCCCAGGAACATAAGGATACTGTGGGGTTGATATAAAAGTGATGATTAATTACTCTTCACGGTTGTCTCAAAAATGTCATTAACTCTTAGACTTACTGCATAGGATTTCTCTCTCTCTCTTTCTTTCTTTCTTTTTTCAATATAAGGATGTAAAAACAAGATCAAGATTCCATAACACATGGATTGTAAGATGAAAAAAGCAAACTGAATACTCAATCTTCCTTGAAGCTTAGGCTGCATTCACACATTAGAACCTAAACCATGTACTACATTATTGCATGTTATGTATGTCACAACAGAATTTGTTACAATATCCTCTTTTTAAGAACAGCATTCTAATTTACTTAGAAGTACAAAAGAGTTCTACGAAACTATTCCATGAACTGAGACGTGATAGACAAAAACCTACTCTGACTGTTAGCACCTAGGGGAGAACAAAATCAAGGGCCTATTCGGTCTGAAATATCTAATTGCAACCTGGCTTATTTTGATTGAATTCAAACAAATCTGAAGACAAATGAAACCCTTTTTATGATTTTTAAACTGGTCCTGGTAAAAATGATTCACAATCTTTTCTGCAATACATGAAATTATAGGTTGTGAATAGGCAACACAAGTTATCCTCACTGTTTAAAGCTATTCAACCCAGTTCCTTTGTCCCCATTTCTTAGTCATGCATGTCTCCTGCTACATGAATCCTGGAGACAATGGCTAGAGTATTTTCTGAAAATCTAATGTACATTTTAACAAAGTAAACCATTAAAACTGAAGCACTTACCCAACTAGTTCCACTTCCTTGGGTTTTAGTAAATAGTAAAGATGAGCCCTGCAGTACTGCCCATGACGACATCCAGTTTTTTCTTTAATAAAAATATAGAATTTATACAGGTGTAAATGTATTTTTCTAGCACTGAGATTGTTCAGCAGTGCTCAAGAGCTGACGTGCATGCTTCCAGAAGAAACTGCACGTGTAGAGATTAGTGATAACAGTGAATCTTTTAATTGGTAACATCATGTTTGTGGAGATGAACTCTCTTGTTAATTGTCCCTAGCTGTCCATTAAAGTGTACACCAAACAGAGCTAATTAGTAGTGAAAGACATCAATTTCACTAGAAGAAACAGTATATAATTATGGTCTAAAAGGAACTAATTTGGCATGCCTAAACTGTAAGGCATTAGTAGGTTATGTCAGAGCATTGTGCAGTCAGGAGACTGACTAATCACTATATCATACCCACACAAATATTTACTCTGTTGTAGCCATATGTAGTTAGCAGAAACATCCAGCTAACAACGATGATGGGCAGAGATTGAGTATAGTACCCATTTGTTTACTAACCTGACCTGTAACTTCCATACACAAGTGTTACTTTCTGCTGTGATCATTCAAAATAAGAAAAAGGAGGTGGCAGGATCATTTAGCTGTTTAACTGCTGTACCAAAGCACGACAACAAAGTAATTTGGAAGCAGATAGGAAGATGGCATTTTCAGAAAGAGACCTTTCAACTTGAATTCATTTACTTTCTCTTTCTGAGGAAGAATTTGTTGACCTTTATGTCCTGCTGTATGATCTATTTAGTCATGGTTTTCTGAAGGCAGTGGGTCAAATGGAATTTTCTTGTGGGTGGAAACAAAGGGTGTCCTTTGAAGTCAGTTGCTTAAGTATTTAAAGTGATTGTAAACATGTTCACATAAACCATTTAATTATCAAACTGAAATGCTAGCTTATTGCAACTGAATTTCAGATATGCAAACAGATAAACGATGGGATTTTAAAAACAATCTTCTCCCAATATTTTCATTGGTAAGAATAAGTTCCAATATCCTAATATTTTATATTACGTAGGCCAAGAATACATAACTATTTTTACTTACCGAACTTTCTTCCCATTTTCTGTAATCTTTGTTACATTTAACAATCCATATTTCTCTTGACCCTGCAAGACAAAATTAAACATCACATTTAAGTGATTTATAAATTCATCAGGAAATGAATTCCTGATTTGTATTAATCAGGAAATGTAAATTTGATCCAAGGCTCCACACACACTGAAGCAAATTGAGCCTAAATTCTTCAGCATTCTGTTATGGATAACTGGAAATTATGTGGCAACTAGAGTTAATTTAATTAAATTGCATATGTTTAAAAAAATTCTTTGCAGACTAAGTAAAAATTATTCACTCATAAGTATTTGTGTTTCAAAACAAAGAGGAAACAATTTTTTTTTTCATGTCCTGTATATTATTTCTCTTACAGCAAATGCAGAAAAATTACGCATGAAACAAGAATAAATTTTTTCGCACAACAATCTTGCGAGAATCTTTATCAAGATCTCAAGACAATTTCAGTAATGGTTCAAGATCTCGGTAAAGAATTTCTCAGTTTACCATCTTCATTTACCATTTACCGTGTACCGTTACTGTATTTGGCCAAGAATGTGCAAAATGGTCACCACAGCTGTTCGCACATGCGCAGCCTTCTTACAAGATGGCGCCAGCAGTGTTGCTGCCATTTTGTGAAAGAGCAGCCATTATGTGCTTGCACATTACCAGGATAAATGAGGTACATGGTAAAATTAGTATACAGGACACAGTAAATCATGATAAACGGTAAATCAAGAAAAATTCTTGACCAAGAAAGCACCAAGAACCGGTGTTTTTCTCGATTATCAATTCTCAAATTGTGATTCTGTGTGAGAATTGAGAAAAAAAACAAGACCAAGTTTTAACCCTAATAAAAATTAAAACTACAGACTACTTTGCTTTTGAATAAAAGCTTTGAAATTTTCAGTATCTAAATAAATCTGTAGATCATTGTTGTCTGCAATACAGCACATGCTTGGCAGAAAAGCTGACCTTCCAGTGTCAATGGCTTGCATATTTTTTGATGGTATATACAAATCATCAAATTTCTTAAAGTAAAGGATATTTTTATACTCTTGCTGTTTTATAATCAGATTATATTGTTTTATTAAGCAAGCTGCTAAAACGTTGCCAGTTTAAGTAATTGTGGCAGAGCATAATCCAACCAGTGGGTGGAGGTAAAGATATACTCAACTAAAAAATATTCAAGGTCAGTTCCAATGATGTAGAAATTCTTAACGGATCCTAATTTTTTATTTATTTAAATGTATATGCTGTCCTTCCCAAAGGCTCAGGGCAGCTTATAAAAATACAAAAAACCTTCCCTACAACCCTACCACAACCCACATACATACCCAATCCCATCACCCCTCCCAAACCATCCCAATCCCCTATCCCCACCCAACAAATGCCTTTACAAATAAAAAGGTTATACATTGCCTCCAGAAAACACCCAGACTCAGGCTCAAATGAACCTCTGGGGAAAGGGAATTCTAAAGTTTTGGGGCAGCAACCAAAAATGCTTCCCTGCGAACCCTTGTTGTAGGAACAAGGCTAATGTATGATACACACAGGAAGATACTCCCAGAAAACAGGGCAGGGAAGGACAGGTAGTCTTTCAGATGTGTGGGGCCCAGTCTGTTTATTAGGGCTTTACAGGTCAAAACCAACACCTTAAAGTGTGCCCAGAAAATGATGGGGAGCCAATGCAGACTTTGGAGCACCAGTATAACATGCTTCCAGCGACTTGCTCCCAAAAGGAGTCACGCTGTTGCATTCTGCATCAGCTGCAGTTTCTGAACAGTCATCAAGGGAAGCCCCATGTAGAATGCATTGCAGTAATATAGTCTCGAGGTGATGAAGGCATGGACCACAGTGACCAAATCAGAATCAGAAAGAAAAAGCCTCAGCCTCTTCAGCAGATGGGAGTTGCTGAAAAGCACTCCTGGCCACCAATGCCACCTGACAATCCAGGTGCAGCAAGGGGTCCAGAAGCACTCCAAGGCTGCAAACCTGATTGACCAGACGGGGCCAGAATCCATCAACACACAGGAGTCCCAATCTCCCCTAGGTCACAAGACCAGCCAATCACCACCACTTTGGTCTTGTCTGGATTCAACTTCAATCGGCTCACCTTCACCCAGTCCCCAACAGCAGCCAGGCATTGGGTGAGCACTGAGACTGCAGGGCCTGGGTTGGATGAAAAGGAGAGGTAGAGATTACTGTCATCAGCATACTGATGACACTTTACCCCAAACCTCCAAATGACCTTGCGCAGCGGCTTCATATACACATTGAACAGGAGGGGAGACAGAATAGAACCTTGTGGAACCCCAAAAGGGAGGTCCCGAGACATTGACGAGCAATTGCCCATCACCACTCTCTGAAACCTCCCCCACAGGAAGAAGTAAAACAACTCAAGAGTGATCTTGCGCATCCCCACCAGGTTCCGCAGTCGTATCAACACCATCTCATGATCAACCATATCAAAGGCTGCTGAAATATTTAACAAGATCCACAAGGTAGAATTCTCCTTGTCGATCTCAAGGTGCAGGTCACTGATCAAGGTCACAAACAGAGTCTCCATGCCACATCAAGGACGAAAGCCAGACTGAAACTGGTCCGATAGCGTTGAGATGGGCATGGAGCTGTCGGGCAACCACACTGCTAAGGTCAGCAGTTCAATCCCCCAGAGAATTCTGGAAACCAATCAGATCAATTAGCCTCCGGGGGCAGACCAACCTAACCGGTCTGCTATATACTGTGAATAAACTGAAGCATGTGATTATCCAGGCTGGCAGTATGATTAAAACAGACTTGAGACTCAAAGGCTGCGTTCCCATCTGTGGCGGCAGTGGGAGGGGTGAGGGAAGACGCGGCAGCGCAGAGGAGCCAGCCGACGGGAAAAAAGCCAGTGCGAACGGGAATCTGCCACAGCTTCTCTCACGCATGTCAGGGCGCAAAATCCTGATTAACCCACAGAACTAGTATATTCTATCTAGTCCCCCTCAAACCCATTCAAAACTGCATTTTCAGTGCCATAAGAGTAGGCCAAAACAGTTTCTGCTAATTGTGGATAATATAACTGGAAATTATTATTTTTTAAAATCAGGTTCTGTACTCATCATTGCTATGTCTGGGCAACAAGCATTACATTTAGGGGGAGGAAGTCTATGAAACATGAAATAAATGTCACACTAATACAAGAAAATATGACAATTAATGCACTCTTATGGAAAAGAGTGGGTAATAAGAACAAGTTAAGGATCAAGCAATACAAAACCCCATTTAAATACTTTCTACACTGAGTTATCTGGATGTCTGAATCCACCAGGGACACAAACCGAGGAAGGCATGACATTCGCTGGCAATTCAGAGAACTTCTTGATCATTGGCGCTACTTAAATTATGTGTGATTTAAGCAGTACCTGGTGTTTAAATAATAATAGTAAGAATTTTTAAAAAAATTTTCCTACTGATTTTATGTAGCACCCCCCCCCCCCATGGCACCTCGAGTGCTTCATATTAAGAGAAAAAATTAGCTGTTTTGCTCACATGTAATTCATATTTTACATGTACCAATCTGAAAGATGGAAGATACCGTTAACTATGAATAAACTGCAGAATCATTGGGTGAAAACAGACATGACAACCACCCTTTAACCACCCTTGGCAGTTATTTATGCATGTTGCAGGGCTGTATTGGTGCCCCATGCAGTCCTGTAACATGCATAAATAACCACCAAGGGTGGTTAAAGGGTAGTTAGCGTCATGTCTGTTTTCACCCATTAATACAGGACTTAGAGGCATTATGAGAAAGGAGAGTGAAGTTACTGTGACTTCCACCCCCAACATACATTATAAGACCATTAGAAGCATGCCTTTTAATGTTACACTTCCCGAGTATGCCAAGGATGCCTCTTGGTTCCCTTATTATTTAACCTATATATTAGCAACCTGCCAGCATTTATGAAACAGTTCCCCCTGCCATCCAGTTAGACTCAACCAAATGACTCTCCCAGTTCTGCTATATGCAGATGACACCATATTATTGTCTCCGACAGAAATTAGCCTAGACAACTAATGCAGCAGTTTTGTGAATTTTGCGACACTGAGTGCCTTCAAGTGAATTTTTTCAAAACTAAAGTAGTAGTCATGGGGAAGAGTTCTGCAGTGCATACATGGTATATCAAGGCTCATTGCATAGAGCAAGTCAAACGATTCAAATATATGGGGGTTTTTTTTGCCCAGACTTTATCATGGCGAGCCCACCTTGAAGTTGCCACTGAGGTTGCTAATTTCACATGTAGGAGGATCTTATCCTTTTATTTTTCAAGAGGGCAGAAAAACAACTGCCACAGCAGTAAAAATTTACAGAGCAAAAGTTCTTCCTCAACTACTGTATGGAGTCTAAGTCTAGGGATTAGCTTATATTGATGCTCTGGATAAAGTGCAGAATGCTTTTTGTGGTCAATATTACATGTACCAAAAGGCATACCAGTAGCCCTAATGCAGGCCTTCTTTAATTAAGCTTGCTAGTTGCGGGCTAATTTTTCTGCTCCTGATAGCTTCGTTACTTAGCACTCAGGGTGTGGGCCCTTGGGAGCAGAGAATGGACGCTCTACTATGTAATCTGGGCTTCTTGTGAGTTTCTCCTAGATATGAACGTGTCTGCCGCCATAAGTCTCATTAGGAAGCGCATTTCTAACCAGGAAAAGCAAACTTTGCTAGTGGCAGTGCGTGCCCAGAAACTGTCGCCCATTTACTGGTCACTCACCTTGCAGCCTTTCTGAATTTTCTAAATGTATGGAAATTTAGGTGTGCATTTATGCTGGGGAGATTCAGTTTGCTGCCTTCGGCAGTAACGGAGGGCAAAATGTCTAATGTTCCCCATTCACAGAGATTCTGCAGGGGTTGTGGCCATGGGGTGACAATCTTTGGCACATGTCATTTTTGACTGCCAGTTATATGCTGACCCTCAACAGTGTCTTATTAGCCCACTAACTACTTTATTTATTTTATTTATTTATTTATGTAAAATTTATATCCTGCCCCTCCTGCCCACAGGGCAGCCCGGGGCGACGAACAACAATCATCAAAAGAACAATACATTTTTTAAAAAACAATTTAAAAATACAATATGCGGGGAACCCCCCACCCCCCCCCACACTATTGATATGCCTCCTTGTAGCCAGCTTGATGCTCTGGTTTTTCCTCTTCAGGAATCTGTTCCTTCCATCACTTTACAGGTTGCCAAATTTTTAGTGGCAGCACTTAAGATTCATAAGGCTTTTGTCAGGAAAACTATTGATTCTTGAAGTCCTGTATTTTAATTTGTAACTTTAAAAAAAAACCAAAAAACTTATTCTAATATTTAATTATTTTTTTTTAATCTGTCTATGTTGTAAAGGCCTGTGCCATCTCAACAATAGAACTGAAATTAATGTTAGAATATGGCTCAAAATTGTTTTTTTTAAGGGACACTCTAGTGTGTTCCAGACTCCACAATCACCACACTCACAAGAATTAAAACTTGCATTTAGATTTGACCAAAGACACAAAAATGACATTTCAGACCATACAGCTAAATTTCAGGGTATTTATACTACACAGGACAGTCCTTGTCCTTTTATTTAATTACTGAAAAAGTTGCACCCTGTAGTCCATTCATCAGTTGCCTTGTTTTTAACTGTCTCCATGTCTTATCTAGACTGTAAGATACTTGCAGCAGGGACTGTCTTTTATATTATGTATATCTGTACAGTGCTGTGTATGACCAGTATCAATTTAGAAATTATAAGCAGCAGTAGTTCTTTGATAGTTAAATCCATTATTAATGACAAATGAAAGTTGCTTACACTGGATTCCTACAATTTCAATATGACTTCAGCAAAATGCTAGTGCCAAACCTGTGCTTCGAAATACAGTACTGCCAAGTCAAGTTCAAAATTAATCACGAGTTGGGTACCAAAAATTCATGGTATGGCCTAAAAATTATGTGATTTCAAATTATTTTGGTTTTTTTAATTTGCTTTCTGTTTTTGAGTCTGTAGAAGTCACATGTTCATGCTTCTCTCTGCAACCATGAGGTTTAAAGCTAGCTTTAAAACAGTCAGATTTGAAACTAATTGCATGACTTCATGAACTGTGTGCTGCTTTGCTTTCTGACTATTCATATTCTGAGTACAGCAAAATAGATGGAAATTTCCTCTGGAAATTCTATAAAACGTTTCCCAACTTGTGTTATTTATTACACAAGCAAATCCTTTGCCCTTTTTAAAGGGGCTGCAGCGGGGGGTGGGGGTGCGAGGGTGGGGGTGGGGTGGCAGTACATGGGTGCACACCCATCTCCACCCATGGAGTGATCGCCATTCTGGCCAATTGCTCCATGCATGGGCTATGGGTGGAGATGAATGTACCGCGGGAGCATGCACACACCACACACCCACACACCATGGCGGTCACAAGGGCGGCGCCCACGCAGTGGATTTGCATAGGCATGCATGGGCCCATCTCGTTTTAAAAGGGCCCTTGTTATAGTTTTGAAAAAAAATGAATTTTAAAGCAGTTAGGGAATTAAAACTAGTCTTCTTCCTAAGCAATTGTGAGTACATTATTGTTTAGATACCTCTTTGGATATATACATTTTCATAAAGTATCCATTGTTTTTATATGCTGTAAGCTGCCCTGAGCTTGTAAAGTGCCAGGTACACTGCTGGCGCTATATAAATGTTTGTTAATAATAATAATAATAATAATATTGGGAAGGGTGGGATATAAATTTAAATAAATAAATAATGTTCAGTCTCCAGAAGTTCACCACCCTCAAATGTAAAGCACAAGCAGACTTGCTCTCATAACTGTTTAATTAACTAGTTGCTCAATAGCCACAATATTCATGTCACAGCTTGTATACTGACTGTGGCCTGGTGCTTAGGCGATGAAGGAGATGGCTCATTTTCAGGAAAGCTGGACTTCGAAGCTGTTGGAGACTCCTATAAAAAACAGAGATAGTGCAAAGTTATTCTCCATACTAACAATTCTTACCAGAAAAAGATAGGAATGATTTATTTAATTTTCTTCAGTCATGGAATACAGATGGTGTTTTGAAGCATAGTTAATATACTGAAATATTTATACCATAGAACAGTTTACCAAATTGAAGTTCCTGTAAGATTTATAAAATGCAATCAAATTACATTAATTTAGACATATTCACTGAAAAAGAGTCTACCAATGGCAAGCACATTAGAATTGCAGGTGCTGCACTACTTTGCAATAATGATTTTATTCTCGTTAGTACACAAAATTTTCAAATTTTACCATTTAAAAAATTCACTAGTGTTGCCTATAAATAAACCATGCTTGCTCTAGGTATGGCAGGAACACACACCTGGGACTCGACAAGAACTATTCCGAGGAATTATACTCTTGTTTAGTTGCCAATTGTAAAAATACAAAATTACTAGGTGCATAATTATTTCATGGATTTTGATACAATAAATGTTTGTAAGTAATTTATACTTAGATTTATTGTAATTTGTTATAGATTCACAGAGAATCAGGCTTGTTTGAATGAGGCATTAATTATGCATCAAAGACAAAAAATGCTAAGTCTCTAAAGACTAGAGAAGTTGTCAAACTGGAAAGAAAATGCTTAAGTGCTACATCAGAAGCTGCTGCTGAGCTTTCTTCATTGAAAAGCAGTATGCCGTTTTTCCCAATTGATATTCAGTGGGGAAATTTCACATAATAAATGCTTTTTACTTTTCCCATCCATTACTGTTGGAAATTCTCTCTTCTCTCCTTTCACACATACTTCTCATAAAGTTTGATAACAGCAAGATTAGAAAATTTCCATTTATTGATATTGTTTTCTACAACCATGCATAGTATTCATGATGCAAACTTAAAATTCACCCCAAGCCTACATACAGTGCCATGCTACCTTTCATTCTACCTGTAGATAAAATGCATATTAGGGTACCCAGTTCCCTACTGCAAGACAAACTAGATAAGAGTGCCCCAACGTGTCAGAGAATAAGAAAGTCTACAGAGAGAATTTCAGCAATAAAATCTCAACTTCAAGATTTTAATTCATATTAAAAAAAACAAAACCAGAAATGCCTCAATTCCCTATCAAAATGGGTGACAGAAGCATTATTGTGGATGTACACATGCTGCAGCTAGCTAATTCATAATTAATGAATTATGAATTGTTAACTGCTTTTTTATGAAACCATATTGGCAGTACTGTTGCCAACTTCATGTGCAATCTTGGAACTCCCCCAGGAGGAAATTACTCCTGATTTCCCCTAGAAAGAAGCTATTAAGTACACCTAAAACCCCAAATGTTATAGCAACTGTCATCTGTATTATCTGCCGCAACCCTGCTGAATGCATTTTAAACTGGGGATCATTTTTCATTCCTGTTTATTTTTAATTGATTTATTAGGATGGTATGGAAAAATCAGTTTCCATTTACAGAGGAAAGCTGCTTCAATGCTTTTTATTCTAAGCCACACTGTACCATGGCAGAATGGCGCACTGGTAACTCCATCAGTGCTGAGGGATAGATACTTCAGGAATCCCAGAATCCACCCGATAGACCTATTTGCTGAAGAATGAGCCCAAAAAAGGGGGAGAGAGAAAAAAGCATACTGCTGTGTGGATCTCAATCAGTGAAGAAGCCATTCCATTTATTCTACATCCTACATAACCATTTCCTCATTTAGTGCAGACGCACCCAATAGCTGCTCAGGAATAAAGAACTTGCTCCAGAAAATAAAATGAAAAATAAGGTCTAAAAACTGGGTCTAGACAAAACACAGCCACTAAACACATACTAATACAGTATTCTCAAATTGGCTGGACTCGGAAATCAGATTTGAGAGAGCAAAACTGAAATCAGACCTAGCATGGTTCCTGTTACTATGCATTATTGCTTATTTTGTTTCAAGTCTAAACATCCAGCCTTTGGAAAATGACTAGACTACTCTTGTGCAGTGAATCAATGAGCCAAAATGGCCCTGCTGAAACCACGTGGCAGATGCTGACTCTCTCTTACTGATGGAGCATGAGCTGAACAGGAGGGCACATGACACAAGGATGGATACAACTGAGTTACAGCCTGGGAGATGGGAAAGGACGCAGGCAAGCAAATACGGTTATTTCAGCTAGGAATGAAATAAGAACCACAAAAGGAAACAGAGAAGATGTTGGCATCAACTTCCTTTCAATAAAGGTAATTGCTGGCAGACAGCCATTTGAGGAAATCTGTGAGACCTTATGCTCTACAGGCTGAAGCACTAGATTTCCTAAGATCCTGAAGAAAATTAGTCACAAAAACCACCCTAAAATTAACCAGAGTGAACTTTGTAATCCAAACCTTCACTGCCCCTAGGTTTCAGTTTCACTAGAAACTCAGCTTCTCTAAATGTTGGCAATTATGAATTAAATAATTGGCAGAATAAGGTCAAAGAAACCACAATGAACTACTTCCGTCCTTTAGTCAAAACCTTCACACCATTATGTGTATTGGTTCAACAAAAATAGAACCTTTAAAAGGACTCATAACATCATAGACCAAGTCACCTCTCCAGCACCTTTACCTGTCAATCTCAAGGGGCTTTACAAAGATTACTATAAGCATTACCCCCCTACTTTATGCATAAGGAAATGAATATTAAATTGTTCACCCAAAGTAACGAATTAGGGAACTGGCAGCATAATCTGGCATTTCAATGACAGAACAAGGTTTCATGGCCATATCCCACGCAGTAGGCTATACTTTTTCCATACTAAACTACCCTGATAATCAAATACTACTTACCAAATAAGCATGATTTTGGGGGGGCATTCATTTTTTTTTTGCTGGATTTTTTTTTAAAAAAAACTTAATTTTTTTTAAGGATACCAACGTTAGAAACATACAGATTGTTACTAACGGACTTTGGAAACCTAAGTTTACCTTTCAATTCTTTGTGTTTCACATTTGTCTGGTTTTCTACTGAGTTTCTACTGAGAGAGGCTGGACAACTGAAATAGCGTTTCTAGCCTTTCTACTGCTGGTTCCCCTTAATTTGTTTTCTCCTCCCTCTTTAACCTTCCCCTTTCAAATTGTTTTTAAATGGACTTCTATTTAAAATAGATTTTATATTGCTTTATCTTATTATGTTGTGAAGAGCTTTGAGCACCATTTGATAAGGTGGAGGGAACACTATAGAAATTATTATTTACCCGTGAGAGCACATTCACATGAAACATTGCTTACCTGGGGTAAAGCTGTGTCATGTGGTTACTCTGATCTGGGGGTTAATTAACCCCTGCTCCCTTTACCCAAAGTTCTCCCACACTACCCCAAAGGAGGGGATCTGGGGAAGTGTGGGGCAATAGATCTCCTTGGTAATCTTAACCTGAAGGCCTGCCTATACTATAAAATTTTGAACTATTTTAAAACAGAAATTCAGCTAAACTAGTTCAGATGTTTCAGGATGCCTACACCTAGCCTACAACCAATTTTATAATGGTTTGGTTGAATCGGATTTAAAACCTGTTGAACCAGAAGGGGTAAAATACCCCAACCACAAGCAAGACCTGTGATTAGAGCAGATAAAACTTAGGGGACAGACTACGTTGAGGAGTCATAACTGGAATGATCTTGGAGCTCCGTTGAAATATTCTTCTGTATGGAGGTGGGTACACGCCCGTGCAATGGCGTGATAGAAAACTAATTGTTCAAAAGAGCAGACAGAAGATTACATTGAGGGAGCTTCAATCTTTTCTGGGGTCCCTTAACTTCGCTTGCTGGGTCGTTGTCCCAGGTAGGGCATTTTTGGCAAGATTTTACAGAGCGTCAGTTGGGGTGAAGGCCCCACACCACTGGGTGAAGATAAATAATGAAATGCGGGAGGACCTTACAACGTGGCTGGAGTTTCTGGTAAGTTTCAATGGACTATCATTTTGGCGAGCAGAACTGCTGTTGAAATCGGAGTTTCAGGTTCAGTCGGATGCGGCAGGTAGTTTTGGTTTTGGTGTGTTCTACAACGGGGCATGGTGCGCGAAACCATGGCCCTGGGAATGGGGGTCTAGTTTAATTAGAGATTTGACATTTTTGGAATTGTTCCCCTTATTGGTGGCAGTGTCAATTTGGAGCAAGGAATTCCAAAACAGGAGAATCTGGTTTTGGTGTGACAATTTGGCGGTTGTTCACATTGTCAATTCTCTGTCATCTAAATCTATGAGGGTTATGAGACTGGTGTGGGCTTTTGTGCTGTGCTGCTTGAAGTTTAATATCTTGTTTCAGGCAAAGCATGTACCCGGGGTGGATAGTTCCATTGCTGATGTTCTTTGTTGCTTTCAGACCACTTGTTTCAGACAGTTGACTCCAGAGGCAGACTTGATCCCGATTTGGATTCCGGCTCATCTGTGGAATCTTGGACTAGAGTAATTAACAGGGCTGTGAGGTGTTCTCTTGCACCCTCCACGCTTGCATGTTATGAATCTTGGTTTGGAAAGTTCAATGAGTTTAGAAGTTGTTTGGGTGTAGCCAGTTCTTCCCCTCCGTTGGAGGTGCAGGTGTTCAGATATGCAGTTTTTCTTCACAGAGAGGGTTTGAGTTCTAGGCCCATTGCCGGAAGACTGGCAGCGATCTCCTTCCATTCCAAGCTTCATAATTTTAAGGATACTTGTTTAGGGTTTCAGTTAAGGAGGGCTTTGGAGGGTTGGTCGAAGGAGTGGGAATATAGGGTGGACTCATGTCGCCCCTTATCAATTACACTGTTGTCACAGTTATTGTCATCTTTGCATCTTGTGTGTTACAACAGCAGCGAAGTTATGTTATTTCGCGCCGCTTTTTTAGTTGCCTTTAGAATAGGGGAGCTGGTTATGTCATCCAAGGGAGGGGCGTTGGGCCATGCTATTAGGGCATCTGATTTGAATATTGAATCGGGTCAGATGTTCCTTTTCTTAAGGCATTCAAAGACTGATCAGCTGGGTTGGGGGAAAACTATTCATTTGCACTCGGCCCCTGATCAGGTGCTGTGTCCAGTGGATGCGGTGCGGCGGTTCATGGGAATGTGCCTCATGTAGCCTTTTCCTTTGTTTGTACATAGTAATGGCTCTCCGCTCACAAGATACCAGTTTGTTGCAGTGTTCAGGGAATTATTAGCAATAGTTGGATTGCGTCCCAGCGAATTTGGGGCACATTCCTTTAGAATTGGAGCCGCAACTATGGCTTCCATGGCTGGTTGTTCGAGTAAAGACATTCAAGCTATTGACCACTGGAAATCCCAAGCCTACCGGTGTTATGTCAGGCCTTCAGGCTATTCAGTTTAGGGGCAGGGGTACAGATGGTTTGTACAAGTATCATGTTGCTAAATATTTGTTTGTTCGTTCAACAGGTTGTGCCTCCAATCCACGGCGCAAACAAGTTTGGATAATTGGGCAAAGTCTTGTTTTTTGGGGCCACTTTCAAGCATGCCAGCAACGTCGTGTGCCTAATTTGGGGCTGGACCAATGGCTCAACGTTACGTGGTTCGGTTTTAGGAGTATGAAATGGAGCCAGTTCCTCCCATGGATCAAGCCTAAGCTAAGTGGGCCGTTGCCGGATGTGTTGGTTCTCCATTTGGACGAGAATGATCTAGCGCAGAAGGCGGGGTTGGAATTAATTTCACTGGTGGTGGCTGATTTATGGGAGGTGCGCAAGCATGCTCCAGAATTGCGACTTCTGTGGGTAAATATGTTGCTCAGGATACTATGGGCAGGGGTGCAGTACCCCAATAAGACAGACAGGATTCGCAAAAGAGTTAATAATTCTGTGGGGAAATGGATCAGAGCAATGGGAGGTGATGTAATTAATCTCGCTGAGATTAGTTTCAGGGACCGGTTGTTCTTCAAGAAAGACGGGTTACATTTTTCCTGGAAGGGTAATTCATTGTACCTGGATGGAATTGTCTCATTGCATGGTTTGGTATTCAGTGTGTGCGTGTGTGTGTCATTAGGCTTAGTCCATTCCCCTTGGCAACTTGGTACAGTGTGCACCTGTTAATTTCGCCCAGTCAGCTAAATTGAAGGTCATCACATTTTGGTGAGATTTTGGGTTCCACGCTGGGATTATGCAGCCTGGTGGGGATATTCCCAGGAGGGGGCAGGCGCATTCACTCCTTGCCTAGGCTGGGCGGCTTGGCGGGCTGGGAATGCGCTTTCGTCCTCCATTGTTTCACCTTTTGGTGAAATTTGGTATGGTCTGATACAAAGCTGCCTCTGCTGGGGCTGGGAGGGGAACACCTTGTCAGCCCCCAAGTGGGCTCGTTAGGAGCTCACTTTGTTATGCACTGTACTTTTCGTTGTATTACTGTTGTTGACTGGATAACTGTTGATATTGTTAGTAAAGGGTTGCTGCCAAAATTTCCCCCAACTTTATATGACTAGGTGTCCTTTGTGGGGGCCGGTGGGGGGCAATGATCTTGGAGCTCCACTGAAATATTATTCTATATGGAGGTGGGTGCACGCCCGTGCAATGTCGTGATAGAAAACTAGTTGTTCAAAAGAGCAGCTTTTTAAAAGGTAATCCAGTTAAAACAAGAATGGTCCTGGGCATGAGGAGCTTTGGCTGCTTCACAAACAGCTCCTTGTAAAAGACCCAGCAGATGACAGCAGCAGAAGGATGTCCTACAGCCACGGGTCTGTTGGTGGGACATAGGAGCAGCGTCAAGATTGTTGCAGTACTGGGAAAGTTGATTGCTGGGATTTGCGCAGCTGGGCAGGCACCGGCAGGGCCCATGCACAGTGCCCCTGGGTGTTTGGACTTCCGGGTCGCTCCCATAAAGTCCCTGCTCAGTCAAGGCGGCACCGAGACACAGCAGCAGAGGAATGCCCTACAGCCACGGGTCTGTCGGTGGGACGTAGGAGCAGCGCCAAGACTGTTGAGGTACTGGGGAAGCTGATTGCCGGGATTTACACAGCTGGGAAGGCACCGGTGGGGCCCATGCACAGTGCCCTGGGCGCTTGGACTTTCGGGTCGCCCCCATAAAGCCCCTGCTCGGTCAAGGCAGCACCACTGGCGGCGTACCTAAGGGCTGCGCGCGGCCTTAGGCGCCGGCGGGGCATTGGAGCAGTAAGACGTTGCCCTACACTGTCCTTCTAGGGGCCTGGCTCCTTGCCAGCAAACCCTGTCTAGGGGTAGGACCATCTCCTTTTTCAGGGGCCAAGCTGTCCGCCAGCAAACCCCGTGAAGGGATAGGACTATTTTATTTATTTATTTATTTATTTATTTATTCCTGCAGGGTTTAAGTCCCCAAGGTAGTACCCCAAGAAGGGGCAGTACTTTTATTGTTGCTGAACTTACATCCCGTTTGGGATAGGTTCTGCCTTTTATGTGGTTTTATCCAGCTGTGAATTTTGGTCCAGGGTAGGTATTTGATACCTGTGCAGAGTCTAATTACATTGTTAACCCTTACCAAGGGCTTGGAATGTGTTTTTCTATTGATGGCAGCTTCTAATTATGTAGGCGCTTTCCCTGAGGGAGTTGTAGTGCCTTGTGGTTATTTGTTACTGGCTACCTTGCTGACTAGGTTGATAATCATATAAAGGGGGATGCTGATAGGAATAAGGTCTAGTGGTCTTGGCTGCTAAGAAAGGTCCCTAGAAGGGCCTTGGATATTGCCCCCTTTGTGGTAAAGTCCCAAGTAGCCTTTTCACAGTGCTAGACTACTGATTGTTAGTTGTCCAGGGTGAATCCTATATTGATACGCCTGGTTAACTTCTGACCCATAGGATGACCCGGAAAAGAAGGAGACAGGGCACTTCTGATCAGTCTGATCAAAAAGTAAAAGCTAAACAGATTAAGATAGATGGGTTTTTAGCAGCAGTTAATCCTGATAGCAACGAGGTAGCTTCTAGTCCAGCTGCTACTGACCCCCTGGATAAGTTAAATGCTTCTACAGTCTCTGATAGAGTAAGCTCTTATGATCTTTTCTCCCCCAATTCAAACGTTAGTTCCGTGGCCAATTTTCTTCTGGATGCTTCTGCCCCAGGAAATGATCGGTTTGAATTGATGGGATCTCAGTGCTTTGTGCCCGCACCACCCATACGAACAGACAGAGACATGCTCTGGGGTAAAAAAGGTCTTGGCTGCAACTTTATTACAATATATTTACACATACATAACAACAATAGTAAATAACCTGTGTTCATAATAGTGGAATCTTAACTGAGTGTGTATATATATATATATATATATATATATATATATATAAATAAAACCTTCTCAAAGCTTTATTTTCCAACACATCAAGTAGGACTCACAAGAGAAGAGTACTTTAACCTGCCCTAACCAAGGGGCAGCCTTCCAGTTCCTAACGGCTGCCAGATCCTCCTAAATAAGGGTGTCCTTTAACCTGGTGGAAATTTCTCTCTTAATTGTTACACATTCTTTCCACAGAAAGATGGCAGAGAAAAGCCCATGTATCTTAGCAAAGAGCCCAGGTAAACTACCCAGGGATAAGCTCTGGTCCCCATAAATTATAATTGCTCAATATCAGGAATCATATCAGGGCTTTGGTTTAACAGTCTAAGCCAGAACCTTACAAATGTCATCTTTAAGTAGTAGTCTGCAGATAAAATACCTGTTTCTGCACAGACTACTGCGACTGGTATACTATTCCTCACCCTCAATAGACGCCTGAGGAATTGGCTTTGGGCTCTTACGAATTCAACTGTATTTGGAAAAGGGATGATTTCAGTCGTCCCTGGAGTAATACATTGGCCAATTCACTAGCCATGGTCGTAAATCCCCTGTTTGTGGCCAGCTTTGGGACTCTATTAAGTCCAGGGCATCTCAGGATATGATTAAGTCATACACTGAAATCATTGAATTATCCCAGAGTTTTCTAGGAAACCAGCCAAAGTGGAACTCTAAACATCTTTTTATATGTAATCAACCATGGTCTGATGCGGACTGTAGACACACAATCTTTCACAAAGGTATAAGCTGTACAGGAGAGCTAAGGTTCAATCTCTAGCCCCAGACTTCTTTATTCTAAAAAAAAAAAATTTTTAAAAAAAAAAAGAAAATTATAAACAGCTAATTAGAACCAAAATGTCAGATTATGCGTCCCTTCAGTGGAATAAACTAGCTACCTCTGCCCATTTAGGTAACTCGGCCACTTTCTGGCACATTATCAATGGTGCCAGAAAGAAATAGTTGGTCAATTTCAATTCCATGGGACCAACAGGTGATTTATTACAGAGATATATTTTCCTGCCATCAATCAGCTGTTTGCTCTTTTTCTATATCTGAAACCTATAGTTGGTCCCCGGTTGAGGAATTTGTTCTGGCTGAGTTGACTGACCACCTTAAAAATGGAAAGACCCCAGGAAAGGACCTGATTCCAGCAGAATTTTTAAAAACTCAAAGACTGGTGGGTTCCTTTTTTAGCAGCTTTTTTCACATGGGTTAATGAAACGGGCCCTATTCCTGTGGATTGGTCTGAGGCTATTGTGGTCCCTATATATAAAAAGGGTGCCAGAGATTTGCCCGCGAACTATCGACCAATTAGTCTTCTCAGCATTATTGGTAAACTGTATACCAAATTTCTTACAAATCTTGTAATCAGTTGGTCAAAGGAGGCTAACATTATCCACCCTGAACAGGCTGGATTCCAAAAGAATCGGTCTACTTAGACGATATTCTAACCTTGTCCCATTTAATAAGAAAATATACCTCTAAAAACAAAAGATTTTTTGCTGCCTTTATTGATTTAAGGGCAGCCTTTGATTTGGTGAAAAGAACCCTGCTGTGGGACAAACTAGAGAGGACATCAATAGATCGGAGATTATTGTATTTGCTACAAGCTTTACATCTTAACACCTCCTTGGAGATTAAACATAATAAAGGAGGCCATCTCACTGAACGTATTCTCACTGCCACTGGCGTTCATCAAGGCTGTATATTAGCCGTATATTAGCTCCATTTCTATTCAACTTTATTAATGACTTGGTGCCGATTGTCTCGCTCCCAGAATTTTGTCCTCCTAAGCTGGCTGTCCATTTCACTGGTATTTTACTATATACCGATGATACGGTACTTCTTTCCCAGACACACCAAGGCCTAAGGAAACAACTGACAGATTATTGCTCTAACAACAAACTTCAAATAAACTACTCCAAATCAAAAGTATTGGTTTTCGGCAAAGAGAGGAAAACTTGTAATTGGTTTCTGGTCCTCACCCTATCCAGCAGGTTCATCAGTATAAATATTTGGGGGTAATCTTCCAAGATTCTGGTAGATGGACTAATCAACTCTCAGATTGTAAGCCCTAGGGGCAGGGACCGTGTCTATTTTATTACTTTGTAAAGTGCCAGGTACACTGCTGGCGCTATATAAATGTTTGTTAATAATAAATAATAATAATAATAAAATGGCCTCCAATATGGCCTTGTGCACTAAAGGAGCAATCATGTGGTTTTTCCATAAGAAAGGGAATAATAAGGTACAATGGCGATAAAGGTGCTCAATGCAAAGATTAGGGCGCAACTACTTTATGGGACGGCAGTCTGGGCTGTCATTCGACCTTTCAATCTGGATATTATTCAAATGGAATTTCTGAGGAACATTCTTCAAATTCCAATTGGAATTTCTCTGCAGCAATACAAGTTGAATTTGCCCAAGTAAGTTGGAACACTTTAGTTATAAGATATGCCCTCCATCTTTGGCTGAGACTTAGTATTCATAATCAGTCTGGGCTCCTCAGACATTTAGCGCAAGACTCCTTTAAATCTTCTTGGGCAGCGACCATGGATCAGCATATACAAAAATTGGGATTCTCTTTACCATATTTTCTTCTAAGAAGCTTTAAGGCAGCTAAAGCCGAACTGTCCCTCAGATTGAATGATATTGCCCACCAAAGGGACCTATCACTGACTGTTGCAACACCTTCATTGGGCCCTTTTCCTGCTCTGGCCCCTTTACAAGGGGAAATGGCTGCCTACTGGCAATACCATCTTAACCCGGTTGAGGCTAAACATAATGCTCTACTTATGATAGTTTTGGAAGGGCGCCAACTGGCCATACCATTTGGTCAGCGTTTGTGTCCCTTTGATCAAATTATAGTAGAAACAGTAGGCCATGTTCTTTTCGAGTGTCAGCTCTACCAGGCCTTGCGATTGCAATACTTAATGCCTTTTATGGTTAGTTATCCAGGGAGAGCAATTTCAGAGCTTCTTATTTTTTTGGCTGATTTATGCTCAGGGGTCACACATGCAGTGACTAAATTCTTGTTGCAGGCTTTTTGTAGGAGGGATTTTTTTTTTTTAAAGTTTAAACCCCTCTAGACAAATCTTTGTCTTTATTTCACTTGGTAAGAGCTGTGTCAATTCCTTTGGTTATTAGTCTTTGGTTATGAGTTAACTTGAGGGATGAATTTTGATACTTGTATATCAGTATGGTTTGATTATTATGTTCATATACTATTATATGATTATTATGTTCATATACTATATTATTATAATTGCTTGTATGTTGTTTTATTCCTTTCGGTTGTGTCCTGTTGATCACGCCACAAACAAACAATGTGATTTGATTTGAACAAGAACTGCATAATTCTTCATTGACCTCTGGGGTGAAACTAAAGCAAGTGCTTAGCACTATCAGAATATCCTGTCTAAGTAAAATTAATTTATAACATTATCCTCAACACTACCAGGCAACAACTTTCTCTTTAAAAACTAAACACAATGGAAGGTAAAATGAAAAAAGGGATATATCTGTACTAAACTGTTTTAAAGGCAGTATTTTAGAGGGCAAACAGTGCTGCATGTCCAACAACAATGTGAATCCTAAGTACATTGACACTGGTAATAAAACTTTAAAATGCTTGCACTACAGTTTTTATACTTTGCCTCTGCTGCCAATAGTTCAAACTTTCATATATGAAACACCAATATATTAGACATAATACAGTTTTTGCCAGATCCCAGCAGGTAGTCCTCAGAGATCATACATCTGCCCCAGGAGACCTCCTGTGTGGGGTCCGTCAGGGTTCAGGAGGGGCGTAGTATAAAAATGTAGAAATAAATCTTGTCCCCTCTCTTATTCAACGTGTATATGAAGCCACTGAGGGAGGTTGTCTGCAGCTGTGGGTCCGGTGCCATCAGTACGTGGATGACACCCAGCTGTATTTGTCTTTTTCATCAGACCCCAGCCCTGCTGCCTCCTGGCTGTGGGGCACTGGATAAGGCAGAAGCAGTTGAAGCTCAATCCTGATAAGACGGAGGTGATGCTGGTGGGTGGGGCTGGTGATCAGAGGGAGGGGGCTGCCCCTATTATTGGGGGCATCCACCCTCCATTAGTTCCATCTGTGCGGAGTCTGGGGTTCCTCCTGGAACCCTGCCTTAGGCCGCAGCTGCGCCTGGATTTTCAGGTGTCGGCTGTGGCCAGGGCGCCTTTCGCCAATTACATCTGGTGTGACGACTCCACCTTTATGTCTCTGACTCCAATTTTGCCACCATCATCCATGCGTTTGTCACCTCAAAGCTAGACTACTGTAATGCACTCTACTTGGGGCTGCCCCTGGTGACGGCTCGGAAACTACAGCTAGTGCAGAATGGAGCAGCTTGTCTCCTTACTGGGACGGGCCGCAGGGAGCACATAACACCTGTGCTCCCTGCACCCCACTGGCTGCTGATTGTTTTCCAGGCCCGATTCAAGGTGCTGGCTTTGATCTTTAAAGCCCTACACGGTCAGAGCCCCGCTTATCTGAAAGATCGTCTCAGCCCCTGGGTTCCGAGGCGGCCCTTCCTAGAGACTCAGTCTTTTTGCCGTGTCTCAACTATGAGGCAGGCATTCTCGGACATCGCACCTTTGCTACGAAACTCACCCCACCCCGAAGGTGGTCTGCCTATGTTCAAGTCTGGTGGCCTTCCAGAGGCAACGCAAGACCATTTTATGTCATCGGGTTTTTGGCAGTAGGGGTTGAATTATTGGGCAAGGGTAATTAAGGGGAAGGATGGGCTGGGGTTCGGTAGGGGATGGGGGGGTTGCCAGGCATTTGGTATGGGATAGGGTGGGATGGGATGGGTGGGAGATGTAGGGATGGATTGGGTGGGGTATTATTGGGTATTTGCTGATTTTAATGTTTTTTAATGTGTTTTTATCATTGTAAGCTGCCCTGAGCCTTTGCGGAAAGGGCAGCATAAGATATGAATAAATAAGCAAAATAAAAAGTTAAACACAGCTCATTACATAAAATTCACCAGACAAGTAAAATATATTCTATTATTTCAGCAGGAAACTTACTAATAGCTCCCCTCTCCCTCCAGAGAAACCAGTTCTCACAAAACATTTACAAATGCACATCATTCTAGACAGCATGAGAAAAAATGCCAACAATTAATTCTTCAAAAAATATTGTGGCTTAAAGTACTTTACACACACCGGACAATGGCCAGGATTCCAATATGATCTTTACACGTTCCTACCTTGTCATTGGTGTCCAAAACAATTGTGCTGTGCCTCCACTTTGTTAAAACTATTGGTTCCTGTAGCCTCCTGTCCAAGCTCCTACTTTTAATTATTTCTCTTTGCTGCTGTGGTGAAGCATTATACTAAAGGGGGGGAGGAAAAAAAAAAATCACACTATAACTGTGATTAAATGTAATTATATTTATACCAGTGCAAAACCTAGAAAATACATCTGTTCATACTAACACTGTGTTTTTTCCATACTGTCCAGAGGGGCTTGGTGGCTAACTGGCTACGGTACTCAACTACATCCCTTGAACACAAAGGGTTCCAATCACATTGGTCTTGCACCAGGAAGTCATGTCCAGTCCATCCTGCTGTAAATGGGTACCTGATTCAGCAAACAGGAGAAGTCAAAGGCAGTTGGTTGTGATGGTGGCCACACTACTTCCTTGTATTGATAAGACACAAAAAGTAGTGGTGCCTTAACCACATCATCCTGACAAATGACACGCTTGGTTCTAATCTCGCCTTAGCCAGAAACTCACTGGGTGACCTTGGGTCAGTTGCTTTATTTTTTCAATCTAACCTACATCACACGGTTGTTGTGAGGATTAAAAGTTGTATTAAACTGTTCTATGTAAAGCGCTGCAAGCGGCATGGCAGGGGGCACTATATAAAAATAAAGATTATTATATAATGCTTTCCCCTGAATGTTAGCAGCTCAACTTGCTCATTTTCAAAATATTTGTGCACAGGAACCCATGTTCACTGCGTATTCTCCATTGGTGGCAATGGGGAAAACATAGTGAAAACTGATCCCTGTATGAGCTGCATACTGCCAGAGAAATTACACTTAAGAAATCAAATAAAAGCTGGATGGTAATAGAGACCAGAAATACAATAATTACTGTATCAGAACAGACCCAGGGCAAGTTTAGACAGACACCCTAAGAGCAGCCAAACATAAGTGTCTCGAAGGCATGAAGCACAGAAATAAGCCCCACATATTCTACGTAACACTAGACCTAAGTTTTACAACACATTTATGGCACCCCACTTTAAATGCTCAAGTGCCGCAGTGTGTCTCATCTGTAAGACAGAATGAAACAATGCATACTAATGCTTGTGAAGGATTAAGATCCACTAATGAAATGTTAAGAGTGAATTGTTATTCTCAGTTGTCTGGTACTCAGAAGCATCAAACGCTGAAAATGCAATAGGAGATGCAATTGCTCAAGTTAGTAGCTTTGCATTTTGTTTGTACGTAGGGTTATTACTGTGACAAAGGAAGATTTTGTGTCTCATGGAAAGAACATACATCACAAGAGTTAGATGTTCCAAAATAAGTATTTCCACACAAAAATATTTGACCATCATGTTTATAGCCACAGGTTTATATATTTTCACTGCTTACAGACAACTATTTCACTTCTGAGAATGTATTCAGCACACATTCGCATGGCAGTTAAGAACTATATGTACAAATACAATGAAGAGCTGAGCCTAGGAGTGCTTGCCAGCACTCAGGGAGGGGTGGGGACTAACGTGAGTTTAGATCTTCTGTCTGATTCACCTCCATGTCTAATAGGAGCTGAATGACCAGTTATTGGAAGACAACTTTTTTCCTTTTCACTGCATAAATAAAGAAGTGGTTACAACTAGCAGAAGATCAGTATACGCTAATATTTCCTACATTGGTGACAAAATCTCAACATATAAACTACACTGACTTTAAGATTGTTATTGATCTTACTGTTCGGATTCTTTGAACTGGAGATGGGTCTCCCTGTGGCATGGCTTCAAGGCAAGAATTTTGGTTAATATTGAACAGCAGTGCTAAAATCAGAAACTACTGTCACTACCAGACTCAAAACACTTCCAAAAATTTGATCACATCCATCACGTTATTATTATTATAAACATTTATATAGCACCAGTCGTGTGGCCTGGTGCTGTACAGAACATAGTCTTGCTTTTTTTTATTTACATTATTTTGACAAAATATGCAGTAACATACTTCTCTGGTGGAGTACATAGTTATGCTTCTAGACATGGGGGCCAATCCCAAACTCTGCACATGCATGTGCATGTACATATACACACGGAACTCGGCACAACTTGCACGCAGCCTTGCTATGGGGATTACGGTGCATCTTTGCGCACATGCCTTAGCGCAGCGTGAGTGGGGGTTTGGGATCAGTCTCATTGTCATTTCCGATTACTTTTTGATAATTTACTGTTCATGGGGCTAAGAAGCTTTAATCTCTATCTATTCGTTTCATAACTAAGATTTTTTGATAATCTGCTAATTGATATGATTGGGGCTGTAAACGTACTATTTGTATTTGATACTATTTAGCCACCCCTCGGAGCTTGGCAGATTAAACTTGTGCTCCATAGGGGAAGAGATTATCGAAAGGGGCATTGGGTTTTAATTGTGCATGGGAGTAGGAAATGGAATTCTTTTCTCCTTATATTTTCCTATGCAATTGGATTGTATATTATTTTGTCCATCTTTTAATAATTTGAGGATGACCTTATTTATTTTCTGATTATCTCCTCTTTCAATTTGGTTATTAGAGGAACTTTGTTTAATCTTTTATAATTTAATTTCCATTTTATTTAATTTTATGTGCTTGTTTTGCTATTGTTGGTTATATACTCTAGATTTGTGATTTTTTTATTGTTATGACCTATGGTCAAGACAAATAAACTACTTACTTACTACTTGATTATTTATTTCTACATTTTTATACTCCGCCCCTCCTGAAAAAAACAGCTCGGGGCGGCTTACAATTTTAAAACACACAAAAAAATAATTAACAAATTAATAAAAATATAAAATCTCAGCAGGGGATAGTCATCAAAATTAAACAAAGAACAGAAACAAAAAATCCTCCCACCCTCTCAACCCCTCTCCCCCCAATCCATCCCCCTTGCCAAAAGCCTAACAGAACAGCCAGGTCTTACAAAACCATCTAAAGGCAGAGAGGTCTGGGGCCACCCGGGCCTCTGCCAGGACGGAGTTCCACAGCCGTGGCGCTGTCACAGAGAATGAGCTTCCCATTGTGGCCTCTCGGGAAACCTCAAAAAAGGCACTCTTGGTAGACCGCAGGGAACAATCCAGAGCCCGGGGAGTGAGGCAATGACACTGAACAATGATAATTTGTTAGGCTCAAACTATACATGTTCAAGATGAATAAATTTGAAAGTTAAATCTCTTTTTAAAAAAGAAAAAAGATATACAATATGCTGCTCAATTGCAGGAGCAATAAGGTTTTCCTGCTATCATACCCAAGCTCAGTACTGGGTATTTGGCTACATCAGGCTCTCCTGACACATTATGTACCAGGCCACATATCCCTTCCCATTTAAATTCACCTAAGAACCCTGGGACAACTAGAGCAATCCACTTTCATGTAAGAATTAAGAAAGCAGTGCAATTTAGCAACTAAAAACAAGAGGAAAAGCCAGCATGGCTTAGCCTCTGTATAAATCACAAAGATGTAAGCCTTTTGACTAGATATGCTATGGGTAGCGATTTTTCTGCTTATTCTGAAGCTTCTGGTTTGCTCACTGGCAACCTGTTGGCCTATTTGACCTAAGCTACATTCCTAGACACAGTTGTTTGTGAATAGGCCCAAATGAAATTAATACAACTCACAAATAAGTGTCCTTAGGACTGTGGTCTTATCATGATAAATTCTGTATATGCTACAGTCAAATTTGTGGAGGTAGATACCTCCAAACAGCACCACTATACAGAAGTCATGACAGGCCATATCAATTCATCCTAATTCTCACCCTTGTTTTCTTTCTATCAATTTAGAGATCACCAATAAACATGCTTATTAAACAGGGTATTAAATCATGCATGTAGCTGGTTACACAACACCAAGTTCACAGCTCTGAAGTTAGCCCATGCCACTCTACCTAGATTGCTATTAATTCCCTAAACTTATGGTTAGTAAGTAATAGTAATAAGTTTATTCAGGCATTTAGCTTACGCCATTGCCAGTCCACAATCATGTCAATAAAGCTAGTCTAATACATTAGGCCAGATTAAATAACCCAACACAATGGTTCACTTAAGAACTAGGAGTGGATAAAATTTCCTTATTGCTACCGCTTGGTGAGCATAAGCTGCCAGTTTAATAACAACCTCCTTATCTTGCTGCTGACAGAGCCAAATTAATTTCTCCTTTTTTGTAAAGAAGGGTATCCTCTGGAGAAAACAGGCAATGTAAGTTTTTCTGATGTCAAGGAAAACAGACACTCTAGCACATAGTGCTCTGTGTCCTCAATTGAGTTTAATCGACAAGGGCAAATCCTTTTGCTTTTATCAATGCCCAAACAACGTCCTGCAGTAACAGGCGTTAACGTCTGACCCACACGTAATCTAGTAAGGTGTATACGGCATTGGGTTTAATTTTGAGCTGAAGATATTTTGCCATTCCACGTTCAGCCATCCAAAAAGTAGAAAGTGGAGCTATTGCATTTACCATAATTATAGCAAAATCCTCCTGGCTTGCTATATCACCGGTTCTTTGGTATAGTCCTTGCATCTCAGTCTCCGAGAAAAACCCAATGTCCTTGTTTATAAGGGACCCGAGTTCACTGCACCAGAAAATCTTAAATTCTGCAACCAGTGAAGCCAAATTCTGCAAATTCACCGTGAGCATTAATATTTGCATAATTAACTTGATTTGCCTAACTATGCAGGCTGGGAAGCAATTTTGCAACAGGTTTGACATAGAATCACAACTTTGCTAATCAAACACGACTCAAATCCTCTGGAATTTCAGCATCCCCGAATTCCCACCTCATATTAAAACCCCCGACCTCCCTCACCCAAACATAGGGCCTTCAGACCCCACCCACCCACAATTCATCTCCCAGGGGCCTATTTGCCCTCAGGTCATGGTCACACCTCCCTGACAGATGGCAGCTGCAGCAGCAGTTTTAGTTTAGGGTCAGGCGACAAGTTTATGCCTGAGCCAGGATTTAAAAGATCCAACAGACAGCCCTCACTGCAGTTTCACTGCAATTTCGGCATGGCATTGCGAGGATTGGCTGATTCTGCAAATATCACTGCAAACTGCAGCAACACAGTCAACACGGGTCCCACATAGCAGAAGCCTGCTTTTATAAGGGCAGTTTTAACAAAAGCCAGCCAGAGGGATTGGACTGAAGGGGTTCTCATCTGGTCTTCCTGGTAACACATTTTAACAAATCGTCCTGAGTTCAGTGTCAAAAGCTTAAACCAATATCTCAAACCTCTTTTTATCTTTATTGTTCTTACTGCCTTGAGACCAACCTCAGCTCTTAAAAAAGGCTGCCGGCATACAACCGGGGAGACCAAGAAGAGAACTTAAAAATTTATTCTGCGATATTTCAATGGTCCTATTATCATCATGTCCCCAAACTTCAATCCTGTGAGCAGGGCAATTACTCTGGCTCTGTATGCCTTTATAGCTGCAGCAACAGATCTAGCTCCATGTTTGTCATGGAACCTTTTAATGGCAAATACTGATCGTAGAATTTTAATTTGAGTACTGCTATTTGGTCCTTCACCCATAGTTAACTGAAAAAAGGACACCTGGATATTTAAAAGATCTCACTACTCAATGCGAGTCGACAGCAACTCGGGAGGGTGAAAACTGGTATCACACATTTCACAGTTAATATCAGTCACAAAGATTAAAAAGCAAGGGGGCAATTATACAACACTGTCTAACTCCTCTATTAATAGGGAAAGATGTGGTTGTTTCTCCAAGGGCTCAGAATTAAACTTTAGCCCATGTCCCTTCGTGGTAACAAATCAGTAATTTTAATAAGGGGAGATCAATTCCCAGCAAATTTAACTTGGCCCATAGTAGGTCTCTATCAACTGTATCAAACGCAGATGATAGGTCTATAAATGCAGTATACAGTCTGGATTTCTTCACTTTGGTGTATTTATGAACAATATATTGCAGAGTATAAATATGGTCTAGGGTACTGTACCTAAATCTGAAACCTGTCTGTTCTTCCCTTATTATTTCCCTCTCTTGAACCCATTCAGCAAGCTTCCAAAGCAAAAAGCGGCCAAACAACTTAGCCACGATGTTAACAACTTAGCCACAATGTTCTACTGTACTTCCCCCTCCTATCTTACTCACTAACATGTCTGCCCTATTTTCTCGCCTTTTCTTTCCCTCCTCTCCTTCTCCTCTTCCTGTCCATCTTTTTCTTCCTCTACTTTTCTCCTCCCAGCTTCTTCCTCCCCCCAACCGATCACCACTCTCTAACCTCCCCCATACATCCTTTGCTCCCTTGGCTACTTTCTCTCATTGCTCCCCTTCCACTCCTGTCTCTAGCCTTCCTCGATGCTCCCCTTCTCCCAATCTTATCCCTATTCCTCCTGTCTCTAGCCTACCACGACGCTCCCCTTCTCCCAATCTTATCCCTATTCCTTGCCTCCCCCCTCATCAACTACCATTTTTCTGCTCCCTCTGGAACTGTCGCTCATCTATCAGTAAAGCTCCCTATATCCATGATCTTTTCCTCTCTCGCTCCCTCCAGCTCCTTGCCCTTACTGAAACTTGGATCACTCCCTCGGACTCTGTCACGCCTGCTACCCTCTCCTGTGGGGGTCTCTCCTTCTCTCACCAACCCCGCCCTGAAGGACGGGGTGGTGGGGTGGGCCTCCTTCTTGCTAAATCCTGTCAGTTCCAACCAATTTCTCCTCCCCCCTCTCTCTCCTTCCATACCTTTGAGGCTCACTCCGTGCGCCTCTACTCCCCCCTCCATCTACGTGTTGCTGTCATCTACCGTCCCCCTGGTCCTCTCTCTTCCTTTCTTTCTGACTTTGAGTCCTGGCTCACTTTCTTCCTCTCTGTTGATATCCCCACTCTCATCCTTGGTGACTTCAACATTCATGTTGATGACCCATCTCAGCCCTCAGTCTCTCGCTTCCTCTCCCTAGCCTCCTCCTTCAACCTCCACCTTTGGACCAACTCCCCCACCCATACTAATGGCCATTCTCTTGATCTTGTCCTCTCTAGAAACTGCTCTGTCGCTGATCTCTCCTTCGATCCTCATCCTATATCAGACCACTTCCTTGCCTCTTTCAACATTTCCCACTGTCCCCCCTCCTCTTCCCCTTCTCTACGCCCCTTCCGTGACCTTCAAGCTATTGATCCCCTGGACTTTGCCTCCTCTCTCTCTCCCCTTCTTCCTACAGTCTTCTCTTCCTCCTCCCCTGACTCCGCTGTCTCTGCTCTCAACGCCTCTCTCTCCTCCACACTTGACTCCCATGCCCCTCTCTCTTCCCGCCCTGCCTTCTCCCACAACCCCCGTCCTTGGCTCACCCCTAGTATCCGCCACCTCCGTTCTTGCACTCGTGCTGCTGAACGACTCTGGCGCAAATCCCATTCTCACGCTGACTTCCTTCACTTCAAATTCTGTCTCTCCACCCTTACTTCTGCTATCTCCCTTGCTAGACAACACTACTATGCCTCCCGCATTGAGTCCTGTTCTCGGGACCCTCGCCGCCTGTTCTCTACCTTTGACTCCCTCCTCAAGCCTCCCTGTCCTCCCCCTCCTTCTTCCCTTTCTGCTCAGGATCTTGCCTCCTTCTTCACCTCCAAGATAGACAAGATCCGCCTCGACATCGCTTCCCACTCCTCTCTTCCCACTCCCACCCCTCTCCCTCCTCCCCCTCCTTCTCTCATGTCCTCCTTCTCCCCTGCCTCCCTTAAGGAAATCTCCTCTCTGCTCTCCTCCTCCAACCCTTCCACTTGCCCCCTTGATCCCATTCCTTCCCGCCTCCTCACCTCCATTACTCCCACTGTCGCCCCTTCCTTCCTGCACATCATCAACCTCTCCCTCTCTACTGGCTCTTTCCCTTCTGCCTTCAAACATGCCACAGTCTCTCCTATTCTCAAAAAGTCCACTCTTGACCCCTCTGACCCTTCTAGCTATCGTCCTGTCTCACTCCTTCCTTTTGCTTCCAAGCTGCTTGAACGTGTTGTCTACTCCCGCTGCCTTGACTTCCTATCCTCCAACTCCTCCCTTGACCCCCTCCAATCTGGCTTCCGCCCCCTTCATTCTACTGAAACTGCTCTCGCTAAGATCACCAACGATCTTCTGGTGGCTAAATCTAAACGTCTCTATTCCATTCTTGTCCTCCTTGATCTCTCTGCTGCCTTCGATACTGTTGACCACTCACTCTTGCTGGATTCCCTTCACTCCCTTGGCTTTTGTGGCTCTGTCCATAACTGGTTCTCCTCCTACCTCTCTGACCGCTCCTTTAATGTGTCTCTCTCCAACTCCGCCTCCTCCTCCTTCCCCCTCTCAGTTGGTGTTCCTCAAGGCTCTGTTCTTGGCCCTCTCCTCTTCTCGATCTATACCTCATCCTTAGGCAAACTCATTGCCTCCCATGGCTTCCAATACCACCTCTATGCTGATGACACTCAACTCTATCTCTCTACTCCCTCTCTCTCTCCCTCTGTTCAAGCTCGTCTCATCAACTGTCTCTCTGACATCTCTACCTGGATGTCTCAACGTCAACTCAAACTCAACATGGCTAAAACTGAACTCCTTATCTTCCCCCCTCATCCTTCCTCTCCTTCCTCACTGTCAATAACTATTGATGGAGTCACCATCCTGCCTGTCCCCCAAGCCCGTAGCCTAGGCTTCATCTTTGACTCAGCCCTTTCTTTTAAACCCTACATTGACTCTGTTGCTAAATCCTGTCGCTTCTCCCTCCATAACATTGCTAAGATTCGCCCTTTTCTCTCTGTCTCGTCTGCCAAAACTCTTGTTCATGCTCTGGTCATCTCTCGCCTCGATTACTGTAACCTCCTTCTCACTGGCCTTCCCCGGTCTCACCTTTCTCCCCTCATCTCTGTCCAAAACTCTGCTGCCAGGGTCATCTACCTCGCCAGTCGCTTCGACCATGTGCAGCCCCTCCTCTCTTCGCTTCACTGGCTTCCCCTTCCTGAACGAATCCTGCACAAGCTCCTAGTCTTCACCTATAAAGCTCTTCACAACCTTGCTCCCCCCTACCTCTCTGCACTTATCGCCCTCCATACTCCAGCCCGTGCACTTCGCTCCTCCTCTGTCCCTTCTCTCACCCTTCCACGCCTTCCCTGCTCCCCTAAGCGCCTTCGTCCCTTCTCACTTGCTGCCCCCCATGCCTGGAACTCCCTCCCTGTCCACATCCGCCTTGCCCCCTCCCTTCATACCTTCAAATCTCTCCTTAAAACTCACCTCTTTCGCTCTGCTCTGTCTGACTCTTTATCCTGCTGAGCCACTATTCCTATACCTACGATCGGTTTACCCTTATCCTTGCAACATGGACCTGCCTGCTGTCATTCTCATCGTAACCAAGCCAAGTACGTGCACTTGAGACCTCGCATCTTCATGAATGTTAGACCCCTTGTCTCTCCCTCTGTTCCCCTTCCTAAGTCTCTCCCCCAGCTCCTGTCTCTCAGATTGTAAGCCCTAGGGGCAGGGACCGTGTCTATTTTATTACTTTGTAAAGTGCCAGGTACACTGCTGGCGCTATATAAATGTTTGTTAATAATAATAATAATAATAATAATAATAATAATAATAATAATAATGTGAGATTGGTCGATAAGACCAGGGGTTGTTTCATGCACCTCTCATATATTAGAATATTGGAATAATTAAATTGCCCTTCCATGAGCCAGGAATACTTCCCGTAGCAAGTATGGCATTGAACCATTGGGTGATCACGGAATAATTCTGGGGGGAGTCCATCCATACCTGGCGCTTTACCTTTCCTTTGGACCGTGATCAAGCTTTCTACTTCTTGTTCTGTGATCACATTTGGAAGTTACCAAAAATGTTAAGATAGAATTTGGAAAGCAAATAGTTACTCCAGATACAGATTCTTGTGCAGTATATTGCTTAGTATAGAACCCTACCCAATCCTCAGCTGGTATGTGTGTCTTTAATTCTGTACTAGGCCCTTGTTCCCTTTGCTACCATAGCCCCCAAACCTCTATTGTTCCCCTCAATGATGGCAGCATGTAGTTTCTCCCATTGCCTTATTGCATAAGCTCTTTTTTTGTTTTTAATCATTAACTTAGATGCTCTCCTAAGTTCAGCCATCTCATCCGCATCACCTATGTTATTTTAGGGGTTTTTTGCTCCCTCAGTAAGCTCCTTTTCTGCTGTCAGCATTCACTATCAAACCAAGCAGCAACCAAACTTATGGTTAAGAACAAATACATTCATCTATGAAAGGAAAGTTCATTAAATTGGGCTGTGATTTTGTAGTCAAAGATAGGGGCTTTTACTACTCCTCTTTTTTTTTTTTAAAAAAAAAGAGTTTTTATTTTGAAAATTATGGAATATATGTAGAAGGAAAAGGAGAAAGGCATTTGGATGGGCACAGGAGATTCCTTTCATCCTAGCTTGAATATATCCTGATACTTAGCTTGTTGCCGGCCAGGAGTGGAAGCAAACTTGATTCACCTTATCTTACTGATAAGCCTGGCAAGGCTAGAAGAGTAGGTAGGTGGAAGACCAGGGTAGGAAAATGTGCACTGTTCCTTTCCCTAGAACACATTGTTCCTACAGATTTTTCCCCCCTCTGCCCTACACCAGTGATCCAAACAAAAAACTATGAAGGGCACTTTTAAGTCCTGTAAATATATACATTTACTAACATTTATTCCCAAGAAGTAGTTCCATTGGATTTCTGAGAGATTAATAATGGGATCTACATTGAACTAATAATGGGAAATAAAATTTTGTAATGTGCAAATCTTTGAATGTGAATTTTCTCCATTTCTTCCCAGCTCCGTGGGCTGACCATTCTCGTTCCTTGCGCCTTATGCGAATGGCTACAGAAGGCACAGTGAACACAAGCGTATGGTACACACCGAACATCTGCTGCTACATTAGGCAACTCTCTCCCAATGCTAGTCATCACATCTGCAGAACACTCCTGCACAGTGACGTCAGCTTTGAAATGTTGCTTAGACTGCATCATCAAATCAGGCCGCTTGCAGATGAGCACGGCAGGTGGGGGAACTTCTGGGAGCAGAGATCTCAGGATGCTCCGCTCGCATGGGGGAGGTGGGGAGGAGCCTGTTTCTGGCATGATTTCCATGATGCAATACAGGGCTGGATTTTTGAGCCCTGCATTGTGTTATGGAAATCATGCTAGAAATGGGCTCTCCCCCCACATACACGAGTGGAACGTCCTGGGATCGTTCCAAATTTTGAGCCCTTTTGAAACTTTTGAGCCCTTACCAAAAGGTATAAGAGCAATATTTCCCACTTCTAATATTTAAATACACAATTCTAACTGTTCCACCAAAATGTCTACCACTTGAATCACACAGTAACTCAAAAGTTTTGTTCTGTTTCTTGGTTTCATTCCAATTGTCCCTAACCCTATGGGCCCTCCCCACCACATGCACTCAATTGGATTTGAGTGATTTAGTTTTAAATCTGTTCCACTAATGTGGTATGGCTCAAGGCTGTGTGTACTAACCCATTTGTGACTGAAACAAACATAACACCATGGAGTTATTTGTAGCACCTGTCCTCATTCTTAAGCAGTTGACACAGATCTGCCAGTCTCTTAGGATTCAAGGAAGAGCACTTTCCACCCAGTACTGAACTTATAAAATAAATAAATAAATAAATAAATGTTTCTCACACAGAGAGAGAGAGAGAGAGAGAGAGAGAGAGAGAGAGAGAGAGAGAGAGAGAGCTCTTTTTAAAAAGCATTTAAAGATTTTGTTTCAGCGTCCCAAGTATGGTGAGATCCCAGGCATTAGAAAAAATGTTTGCATGTCTTCTAGTCCCCAAGCAGAATTACTGCAAATGCCAGGTTTCAGTGTCACTGTCAAAAATTCTGTTTACGTTGAATTTTTGAACCATGTAAAAAAGTTTAACTTATTAGAAATTCTACTTAAGCAAACCTTAAGGAAATGGAGAAAACTTGCTCAGATTTAGTACGCACCAGGTTTCATCTCCAGTTCCTTTCCCACCCTCGCTTACAGCCTGCTTGAGACTCCCAGAACTGTCAGGATTTCATACACATGGCTCTGCCTGGTTGTCAGTGTGAGACTGCATGTCCAAGAACTGATGTTCCTATCTCTAGCCTGCCTGACTTGAAGACTTGCCCTGACAGAATACAGTATTTTAACCACATGCTGCCAAAAAATCATTAATACACTCAAAAGGTCCCAATATTTTTTTTATATCTATTTGGGTATATGCTATACACCTTTAAAAAAACCCTGAGTTATCAGGGTTCAGAATTTCATTTATCCAAAAGAAAAAGTAATACATCCCCATACACCTGAAGCTGGAGAAAACAAATTATTAGACTAATTACGCACGTTCTACTTAAGCAGATTCCACTGTGCTCTTTCAAGGGTTCAACCTGCATCTGAAATTTATTTTTAAACCTCATCTCTGTACATATTCCTCTTTTCTACCCAGCCAGATTTTTGGCAATGGTCTTGAATTTTGTCAGAAGGATCAAAAGTTCAGGAGCCAACGGGATTGAAACCTAATTTTACATCTCACATTCTCTTTCATATATGATATAAACAGACTCACGAAATAGATTCAGACTCTGCAACCAGAAAATATCCTTGGAATGGAGGGTAAAATTTTCAGATGTGCCTATTTGTCTTAAGATCCTGAATTCTACTGAAGATGGTTTTAGGTGCTTTTGAAAAATGTACCTGAAGGATAATATTGACTTGGTATGGCTTTTGTGATTACAACTGAAAAACTGCTCCAGGGGCCCTTTCAGCACAAGAGACTTAGATTTTTAAAGGTCTTTAATTCATCGCTTTTGCCAATATATTAATTATACCATATGTTTACTTTGTCAGTAAAATGTGAAAATATGCATAAAACAACTTCTAACATTTATTATATATAGCTTCCGCCTCTTTTCTTCGTAGAAAATAAAATGGGCTGAAATAAATATAGACAGAGTCTCTCTCACTCGCTGTAGAAAACTAAGTAAACTTGAAAAGCTTTGAGAACATAAAGTGACAGCTATTTAAAAATCATAGAAGGAAGTTTGCTTAACTGCCATTTTTCTCTTGAAGCAGGGTGGACAGTCAAAACTGACAGGTTATGTCCCTACTCACTCAGCAGTAGGCAGAATCCAGATGATCGACAGCCACCGCTAGTAGGAGCAGCATACTCCTGCACCAGCTCCCCACGACGTGGCTGCCAAAGCTAACAGAATGTGGTTGTCGTGTTGGTCCCAAGTGACAGAGACACAAAGTGTTTTGAATTATATCTATTATTAGACCAACTGCTGTTGGTAGAAATAAGCAAGCTTTTGAGTCATATAGGGCCCTTCCTCAGGCATGTAGTGTAGTCAGAAGAACTATATAAAATGAGCAAATGTAGGGCACATATATATGAGGGGTCATGGAATAGGTAGGAGTGGATAGGAAAACGTAGCAGGTTGAAGGAGGTAAAGAGAGATGCTCTATGAGAGGAAGCTGGATTACATTTCCCAGCATGCTCCCAGAGAACTTTAAACTGAGCACGCTCAGACAAACTGCATTCAAACACAGCAGAGGCCAAAGCAGCACATCCGGCTCCTGAGGCTTTTAGGTGAGTTTGCTGCCTCCCAATTCCCTGACCCCCACTAACTCCACTGCCCCCTACTTCCCCTGTTACCTGCTCCCAGTGTCCGTCTGCCCCCCCCCC
>QEPC01001257.1:1697900-1756976 GCA_003113815.1 Sphenodon punctatus
GAGCTGTTTTAGGAGGGGTGGGGTAGAAATTTGATTAAATAAATAAATAAATAAATACCATAATTCCCGGTAAAATCCTATTTTTGACATCTGGTAAATTTTTGACATCCACTATTTTTGACATCTGGTTCTTAAACTTTAATGGTGCTTAAATGTAAGACTTACTGTGAATTATTTGGTTACAAAGAAGCCTAATGGGATCCTTATCCTAGATATGGAAGCCTTATCTCGTCAGCAAGCTAGATAGCTCTTTGTAAGAGCATTACAGGTGCAGTTGCAGTGTGGCTGGAAAACTAAGCTTTGTAATAGTTATGCTTTTTATCTTTTTAAAACAAGCAATCATTTATAATTTTTGAAGAACAGAAAATAAATTCGTTTTTCCAGAGACTTTTCTCCGAGTTCAAATTCTTTCTTCAAGAGATTTTTTTATTCTAGCAACAAGACTAATGTTAACATTCAGCCGTACTTAAAGATTAGAGTTAGGCACAGATGTAAGGTTTCCTGTGGCATTTTAATGCCATTATACCCAATTATTTCTGGGGTGTCATTCTTCTCTATAATGAGGTTTTGTCTTCCTCCAAAAAGAATCCAAGAAATGCCAAGAATTAAACACAAGGATGTGCAACCCACAATTTATAGAATACATTTGTTGTCAGAAATACTCACTACCAGTGTCTGGTGAATAACAGAAATAATGGGTGTTAACTAATGAGACGTTAACCCACTGCAGTCCAGATTCGGTCCATGCAGCACTTAGTCAGTCCCCACTCACACATTTTGCGCGTCCAGCCTAACAAACAGGCAGCCCCCGGCATGAATTTCATGCACTTGCTGGCAGCCCCCACTGGCAACACCAGTGAAAGCAAGAGCAGAAAGAGGGGCAGGAAGTGCTCGCTCCTTGGATGTTCTAGGATTTCCACCCACGACTCTATGGTGCTGATGAACTTGTAAACGTGGAGGTGCTGCTCACAACCTAATTGACGGGGCATGGACATCTATTTTATTCTTTGTAAAGCGCCAGGTACATCGCTGGCGCTATATAAATGCTAATGTGAATGCTAATAATAATAATATGGGCACACAGGTTCTACATTTTTCAAGACCATGCCATGAGTGGGGGCTGGAGGTCTGGTGGGTGGTAGCCCTGTGTCCGGTGTGGGCGAACACCTAACGGGCAGGGGGACATCCACCTGGTGTGGGTTAATATCTTGTTTGTTAACACACAATGTTGAACTGTCGAGAGAAATTCTCTTACTCACTTTTGGCAGTTCCCACTCCGATCGTGATCCATCAGCAATGTAGTAATATTGTCTCCCTTGTTCATCTACATGTTTTATCCACTGCAAAAACAAAAGTGATGGAATAAAGTTTAATAGCAAAAGCTAGACCAGCCACACTGCCAACTTTAGCGACTTCATTTACTTCAGAAACGTGCATTCCCCCCTGTTAACCAAGGCTGAGAAGCAGTAATAAGAACATTGTCTTTTGTATCCAAGTCCCTTGAGGTCACAATTACGGTCTACATCTTCCCTGTCACTCCACAGATAACAGTTCTGCAATTTGCTTCTGAAAATCTTGCAGGTTCATAAAACAACTTCAATGGAACTAAGATTAATAGATTTCTACAGTACATTGCCCTCTTTCCAAAGTTAAGGGTATAAAGCTCAACGCACATTTTGAAAACCATACTGTAATTCACAGAAATCTTGCCACTTATCAGATCAACTATCAGACAACTTCAAGATAGGACTTGGGTTTCCAATAGGGCTAAAAGGCAAATTGAGATAAGCAGCCAACTTCAGAGAGACTACTGTACAAATTTATTAGCACCCTAAATCTTTAAATTGTTTACCAGGAGTGCTCACGGGAACTTGCTATTAAAACACGTAAAGGTTAGCATAATTGTTCCTGTAAGCATCTGTCCAAGAGACATGGAAATCCTAAGTAGGCATCAGAGCCAACAGATGCAACAATACATGCTCGCTATTTCACTGAGGGGGAAGAAATATACAAGTAGTGAATTTGGGTAGTTCTTCGAATTTTTCCATTTCCAGCAACAGAAAAAAGAAATAAAAAAATTATATATTTTTTTATATATATAAAAAAAACCTTCCCATTTTTTTTCCAAAGCTCTTTTAGAAAAGCTACCAGATCAACTGCTGGTTTTCTTGGTCTACTTTGGGCTTGGTGATGAAGGGCACTGCATATTGGTTATACAAAGAGTTAGATACTGTCAGTCACTAAGTAATATTTTAAAGAGTGGATGACCAAACACAGGTAAATTAAGGCCTTGGGTGCAAGGATACAAAGTGTGTATCGACAGTTCAACATTGTGCGTTAACAAACAAGATATTAACCCACACCAGGTGGATGTCCACCTGCCCGTTAGGTGTTCGCCCAGACCGGACACAGGGCTACCACCCACCGGACCTGCAGCCCCCACTCATGGCATGGTCTTGAATCTTATCGATGATGTAAGGATTGAACAGGTAGGCCTATTTAAATATTTAGGAATTATTTTTGCCTCTTCAGGTAGTTGGAGTCCCCATTATAAGGCTGCCCTGTTTCAAGTCCAGAAGTCATCTAAAGTGCTAGTTAGTTTTTATTTTGCCCAAGGTGGCAGACTGGTTGGGCCTGCACTTTGCTTGTTTAGGGCTAAAGTAATTGCTCAGTTGCTATATGCTGTAGCTATATGGGGTCATTCAGTGTTAGCAAAATTAGAAGCTCCTCAGAACACCTTTTTGCGGACAATCCTTGGCCTCCCTAAGTGCGCCCCCCAGGTAATTCTGCTATGCGAACTATAAGGGTGCAGGCTACACTGGCTTTATTTAAGTTTTGGCTTAAGGTGGCTGTGTTCCCTCTGGTATCTCAACCCCTTTTGTCAGTTATTTTGGATGAGAAGATTTTTAATCAGTGGTCAGTGTCTATTGAGCAGACCTTCTCTGCTTTGGGCCTTGGCAAAGGACTCACTGAGGTCCTTAGACTTCAATCATGCCTTTTTGACCAGTAAACAAAGAGTCCTGGATCAAGAGACACAACTGGAGCAGGCTGCTTTGTCTTCTCAAAAGATAGCCCCGGACTATAGTATCGCCCTCCCTAATGTGGCCCCCCCAGAGTATATTAACTGGGCTAACGATAAGCTGAGGAGGGCATTAATGCTTTTATGTTGTAATTTACTTCCTTCTGCTATGCTGGAAGGGAGATATGGAATAGTACCGAGAGAAGATAGACTGTACCAGAGCTGTGATATGGCAGCTCTAGAGACTATTACCCATGTGTTATTACATTGCCCAAGATATAACGCTTTGAGGGAGAAATATCTGAGGTGCTTTATTAGTTCATTGCCGTATTATCTTTTAGATAGCCATAGGGTCCAATTATTATTGAAAGGGGATGACACTAGCCGCTCCAGAGCAGTAGCTTGTTATGGTGCGTGTGTGGTGTCCAAAAAAAGGTTGATGCCTGCTCCCGCAGAGCTGATGGCTTTGTTGTCCCACTGATGACTAATCTTTATGGGTAGATGTTATTGCTATTTGGACCTTTTGATAGCGCCAGCCCTTAGACTTTTCCGGTTAATGATGCTATGGATAGGGCCAAAGAGCGGGGCTAAGTTTGGGGGTGGCATTCTCTGCTACAGTGTAAGGCAATTTCGTATCTTTGTATGTACCACTTAGTAGGCAAGATACCAAATGACAATATGGTTAGTACTGTAATTCTATATTTTATTTTGTACCCTATATCTTGTATTGTATACTTGCATTTTGGTTAAGTGGCTATGGCGTAAGCCAGCCGCTAATAAAAGCAAAGCTTAAGCTTAAGCTATAACCTTAACCTAGAAATTCACACCTAAGATCGTCCTCATCTTTGATATTTCTCCCCTCCCTTTCAGTATCACCTGTCTTGGAATCCTTTTCCCCTCAACATTCTACACTCTGTTACCTTGACTCCCAGAAGCATACGCTTCAAATGTAACTGGTTACTGAAGGTGGAAGCTGAAACATTTAACTAAAAGATTTAATTTACCTCTGTTTGGTCATCCACTTTTTAACATATTACTTAGTGATTGACAGTATCTAACTCTTTGTATGACCGATATGCAGTGCCCTTCATCACCAAGCTCAAAGTAGACAAGGAGAGTCAGCAGTTGCTCTGGTAGCTTTTCTAATAGAGCTTTGGAAAGGAAATGGAAGTTCAAGGCTGTTACAGGTAAACAGCAGAGAATCCACCACCCAGAAGAATAAAAAAGTCCCTCTGGAGAGTCAATGTTTTACAAAATAATTGTACATATGGAAGGAACCACATATTTATGTATTATACCAATCTAATCACTTGACTGAATTAACAGAAGACAGCTACTGATGCTCAGGTAGCTATGATGGTACGGCTGAACAAAGAATATTGGTTCAAGACTGAATCAAGTAAGGGAATAGTATTATCTACACAGAGAATCCACTACATAGGAGGGAAACCCTATATATTGTTTCCCGAAGTAAACTTACCAATGTAAGAAAACATGCCTTCAGCTTACCACACAGTCCCGACTTGAACACGACCCATCAGTCTGCTATGCCCTGTTCTACCAGCAGAACTCTAGGAGAAATGACTAGCAAGTGTTTCATTCAGCCAGCATGGAAAGGACTCTACATAGGTCCCCGCAAGCGAGATAGTGATTTGTAAGGGCATTGCAGCTAAGCTTTGTGGTTGTCGTGCTTTGCGTTTCCTTCCTTTTAAAACAAGATTAAGCCTCAGCTCCTATCGACTCTAATGGAGGTAGGATGCAATCTGAACTGTGGAACTAGGAGCTGCTCATTCATTATTAAAAGCATGGATATGAACAGAGGGGCTCCCCCCACCTCCACCAGGTGCTGAAGTCTCTGTTTCCATACAGTTTTTTGCCTGTAACAGCCTTGAACCTCCAACCTCCCCATTTCCTTTCCAAAGCTCTATAAGAGTACCTACTAGAGCAACTGCTGGCTCCCCACTATCTACTTTGCTCATGGTGATGGACATTACATATTGGTCATATGAAGTTTACAGTTCTTGCTTTGAAAGGGCCCTTCTAGTGTGGCTCAGCTGCTCTGCTTTGGGGCAGCTGTGCCCACGGCACTAGGTTCTATGCCATCTTCTACGTGCACAAGTCCCTTTCTACCATCTGACTTATAAAATTAGTGGGCATTCACATACAATATGCTTAAACCCAAACCGGGTACTTGTCAAATATTATGCAAGTAGAGCACATTACCCAATCCAAAAAATGGTGGATCAGGTAGTGCATATTCAATGGGTATATCAGTTCTAGAGGGTACTTTGTTCAGCTCTAGTAATGAAACAAGACTGTCTCTTAGGTCCCAGTCCTGTAAACAGACTTACTCAGGCACACCTTCAAACTCTTGTTGAGCCCTTCTGAAGTCAACAAGACTATGGAAGGGAACCATCTGCATGCAATTCATTGGAAGATCAATGTTTTAGCTTATTAACTCTTTGGGCCAGGACATGCATTTTACTACAACACACCATACAAACTTATGGTGTTAAATTAGTTAGTTTTAAAAAGAAAAGCCTCCTCATTCTGTTACTGGAGAAATTCAGAACATGTATACCTGGAACTAAAATTATGATTGCTATATGTGGGTAAGTTTTAACAAACAAAAACATTATGAACAGTGTGCCATAATTGGTTTTATGAATTCTTTATCAATAATATTTCACAGAACATTCTTAAAACTTTAAAAATTGGTCTTCTCAAATTTAAACAATGGACAATATGTGCAGCAGCATATGTATATTCCAGCTACTTGAAAATGTTTTCAGGGAATATTTTTAGAATACTTTTATTAGATCAAGAGAACTACCGAAGGGGGAAAGCTTACAAAGTGTTTTACAAAATGAGGATAAGCATTATACCATTTTACAGATGAAGAACAGAGGGAAACAGAATGTGGTGAACAGCAGAGTCAGTGGCAGAAGTGAAAATAGAACCCAGATCTCTCAACACTGATCTGGGACTAGACTTACTACCTCCCTGGAAATATTTACTGAGCTGACAATAAGCAACAACAAACTGCCATCAAAGCAAATCATCATAATCAGTAGCAAACAGACACTACCTTATTAACCCGACATGGAAGTGCCATAAGAATGGTTTCTTAACAATAAGGAATGTTAGACTGGTAAAGAACATGTATAAATTTAGGAGAAAAGAAAGCCTGCGTTGAATATTTTTCACCACTAATCAATGAACTCATATCTATAATATTTCTTATGGCTAAATTACTGAAAAAGGTTCTACCAACTTTGAATATATGTGATGAGAAGAAAGGAGAATGTACCTTTTCATTAGTATAGTCACTGGTATATAAGGTCTGCCCATGTTCATCCAACTCTTCTGACCAACCCTTTGGAGGAGAACCATACTGACTATCTGACTGGCTGTTACAAGAACTGTAGTAGTTTTCTTCTGATGAAAGATGCTATAAGTAGTCAGAAACATACAAGGGTTTTTTTTAAGAATGAATATAGTGCAAAATCTGAAAGAGATCAAAGTTTACTTGCCTAGGAATAAATGGCTTCAAATTTGTTAAAAGAAGACTAAAGGGAGTTTAACAGGTTGATTAAATATTTTACATTAGAATACAAGAAATGCAAATTATTGTTCAAAGACTTGCCTGGTCACCACTGAAAAGATCCACAAGGAGAATTTGAAAGAGCTGAATGAGAGAAGACAAAACTACTATTTCTTGTATCCCTTGCACTCAACTTCCATCTGAATGACTTACTTTAGTACACAATGGATGCATTACAAAGTAGCTTCAATTTACTTTACTTTTATGAGCAGGATTCCTAGTTTTCAGAAAAATCTGAAATTCCATGTTTTTTTCTCAGGAAAATAGGAATTCCAGTGTTTTTCTCTGGAAAAGCCATGGAAAACAAACAATCAGATTTTTCTGGGAAATTTTCACCTGCAAAAAAACTCACTGGCCAAGAAAACTAGGATTCATGAGATTTAAAGTCAGCAAAGGCACCTGACTTATTCACATACTTAAAACTACTAAGGTTAGCCTGTAGCTTTTTGTTGTTGTGATCCACACTTTTTCATGAAACCCAAGATAACAGACATTCGGTTTTCTAGGACAACCCAGTTATTCGTATCAAAACCAGTCTTCCAGCACCACCAGCTCATCACAGTCTGTTAGTATAAAACATGACATTCCCTGCTGTAATCTCAGCACTTCCTCACCAAATAATTGCAAACACATAATGAAGTGTAAGGTGCTCCAAATCTTCACCACCACTTGCTTCTCAAGACACTGCTGCAATTTTTGTTGAACCAGACAGCTGAGCTTCAAGTTCATCTTTAAAGGTAGGGACAGAAATGAGACTTGGGCAAGTGGATGATACAGGGTGGAATGACCATCATGAGCAGACTCTTCCTAACCTGACCTCCTGAAACCCATAAATAACCACCACTTCATTTCCTCACCCTAGTGTAAGGAGTCTTTTCCTACTGGTCTGCCACATGCCAAAACCCTTCTGGGACCCATCTTCCCTATAAAAGAATTAAAAATAATGCCTTGGTAGTAACTACAGGAAGGACTACCTATAGGGGTATCCATTTTAAAAATTCTAAGCTGCTTTTTTTTTTACAACTAAGGAACTTTTATGGAACCACTGCCCAGAGCAGAGCTCCTTTTTCCTGCACCCAAAGACTCTTCCCACTCCTTTTCTCTGAGTCTTGAAGTTGTGCCACTTCCTCTGTCTGTGCTGCTCTTCCATTTGTTTTAACAATGATTTAATGAGAGGTTTTGCCTGTTTATATGAATGCTTCCCTCCATGCCTTATTAATTAATTAATTATTAATTATTATTATTATTATTATTTAATCTTGTTTGTCCTGGACTAAAACAAAAACAAAAAACCTTACTTTTAAAAATCTTGGCTCTAAGGAAATCCAATTCCGTTTCCAGACTTTGTTTCTCCCAAGGATGGCAACAATTAGGGGATGCCTAGCAGTTTACAAAAGGGTGTGCAGCATCATGTTGCTCAAGCCTTCTGGCAGTTAGGAAACTGCTATAGTAGGCTCAGAAGGGAATACCTTCTAAGCTTAAAGAATTATGGTCATTATATGCTGTTTTGAGGGTGAGAAAGCTATAAAGCCAGAGGAAAATGGCAAATAATCTGTTCTTAATCATCTCAAAGAAGGTCACATCCACAATAAGTAGGACATCAAATAACTGATGTACATACTTCTGGTTTCTTCGGAAAGGCAGTGACTTTTTTCCCCAAACAAGCACATCCATTTCCTTCTGGCCAGTTTTACTTTGCTTGTGTGTCAGATGCCAGAGAAAAGTGCAAGATTATTACAATAAATAATTCTATATGCAGTGACCTTTCAACATTCCCATGAGCCAGTTTCCAAAGTGTGCTCCAGTTGCTGTTCTACATTAAGGGCTCTGGGGCAGTGCCCCACAATGCACCCTAAAGCCAAACCTCACAAAGCTCCCTGGCTTCCAGAGCTCCCTGGCTGCTGCAGCTGCTGCTACTGACCTGATCAGAGCAAGTGCGCTCCACAATGCTGCAGCAGCCGAAGTGAAACTGACTAGGTGAATCCCCAGCCTGCTCTGCCGGACTCACAGCTAAGAGCAGTCACATGTGCAGAAGGCTGCTGTCTCCTTCTGCTCATGTGCCTGCCTTAGTGAAGATGTGAGGGCTGGCAACAGGAGAGGGAGGGAGAAGTCTCCCCTGGGTTGATACACTGCGTAGGCGGGGGTGAAGCCCAGTACAGCGCTGCAGTTCAGGGGAGGGGCTACAGGCAGGGGGGCTCCTGGAGCCCCCCAGTCAATAGCCTGCCTGCTAGTCTGGCTTTAGGGGCGATGTAGCCATCGCCCTAGACAAGAGCAAGAACAGCAAGCAGCTGGAGGGACTGGAGCCTCCTGCCTTCCTTCGTCCTCCAAATAAAATGGCTGCCAGAGCTGCAATAGGGTGAGTCCTCTTCTCCCTCCTCTTGTTTTGGGCTCCCTCTCCCATTCCTTCCCCCCTCCCATTTGTGTACCCCTCCCCTTTTCTTTCCCCTCCTGTTTGTGCTCCCCCTCCTCTTCTTTCCTCCTCCCATTATTTCCCACCTTCCATCTGGGCTACCTCTCTCCCTCCCCCCCTCTCCCATTTGTGCTCCCCTTCCTCTTCTTTCCCCCTCCCATTATTTCCCACCTTCCATCTGGGCTACCTCTCTCCTTTCCCCCCCTCCCATTTGTGCTCCCGTTCCCCTTTCTTTTCCCCTTCCATCTGGGCCACCTCTCTCCTTTCCCCACTCCCATTTGTGCTCCCCTTCCCCTTTCTTTCCCCTTCCATCTGGGCCACCTCTCTCCTTTCCCCCCCTCCCATTTGTGCTCCCCTTCCCCTATCTTTGCCCTTTCCATCTGGGCTCCCTCTCTCCTTTCCCCCCTTCCATTTGTGCTCCCTCTCTCTTTTCCCCCTCCCCCACTTCCAACCTGGGCTTCTCCTCCCCCTTTCCTTCCCTCCTCCCCCTCCTCTTTTAGGCTCCCCCTCCCTTCCCAAAGCTTGACCCCCTTTTTCTGGTGATGAGGGTGCTTCTACACTCAAGAAGGGGAAGGTCCAGATCATGGATCTGTCCCTATGTTTGTGTGCACTGCTCCCTTACCTTGAGCTCAGTTTTTCAATTTTTATTCTGTCCCCTTTTAAGTTCTGGATCTGGCCCCTCGATCCAGTTCCTACCCCCAAGCACTGAATGACTGAGCTCCAGATAAGGGAAGGGGGAAGGCATGCACAGATGAGATAAGGGCATGCACAGATCTGTGATCTGGACACTTCTCTTCTTGAATGCAACTTTTAAGCACCCCTGCCCCTAACTTTTATGCTGGGATGTGGAACCTTTTCTCTTGTGGGGCCACTGTGAAAATTAGTAGAAGCTCTGAGGGCCACATAGAAGTTGGGGACAGGGTTGCTTAAGGGGTGTGCTAAAGAAAAGGAAGGTCTAGATCATGGATCTGCACCATGGATCAGTTCCTTATGTGCATGGTCACTTCTCCTGAGCTACGTTTTACAGTGCTTAGGGGTAAGAACTTATCCAGGAACCAGTTGCACTGTGCATGTATAAATGGGTGGGAGGGTGCATGCATTGGGGAGAAATCATGCATGCATAGTTTTTGGTTTGGTTTGCCTCTTATTAATCCTGGTTGCTCAGGGGGGAAAAGCATGAAGGTTTTGGTTTGCCTTTTATTAATCCTATTCCCAGTTGCTCTGGGGGAGTAATCATGCATTGTTTTTTGTTTGCCTTGGCTTCTCTTAATCCCAGTTGCTCTGGGGGAGAAAGTCAAGCATTGCTTGGATGGGATATTTTGGTGGGCTCATTGTTGATTATTATTATTATAAGCATTTGTATAGCGCCAGCTGCGTACCTGGCACTTGCCTCTTCTCCCTCTGCAAAACTCTATGCAGCATTTATGGTGTGCCATTTAGGATTTCATGCAATCATGTTGGTTTTTCTAGCATTCACCATGCATTTTGGTTGTGCCCTATGTTGCCTGTGCATTTCAGATGCTGTAATGTTTGCTTGAATTGTGCCTTAAGTAAGGTACTAGAAATTTCTGTAGACAGGGCTAGCTGTTATGGTACTCCTGCCATTGAACACATTACCTGCTGGTGGTTAGTGGAGATGGGTCCCTGCTCAGTGGGGCTTACAATCTAAGAAGGACCAGAGTGAGGCAGACACATGCATAATCCCATTTTATTTTTTTTACAGATGGGCAACTGAGGCTGTAAAATTCCATGTTAATTTAAAAATTCAGGTTGGCCCTGCCCTCTATTGGGTTGGCTCCACCCACCATTAGCTCCACCCACTGCCCCACCAGCTGCCACTGGTGGGTTCTGTTTTCTCATGAGAGGGATAAGAGCAAGTGAGTACTAAGAACACAGCAGAAAAGACTTGTGCATTTTAGATGGTATTTCATTAAGAGAAAATGAGTATACATCACCCATTAATTTAAATGTATCAGTCACATTCACAGTTTCATGGAAAGATTTAAAGACCAATTCTTCACATCTGTACTGGCTATTAGTTCTAGCCCCCCCTTGAAAATGAAGATATGAAGATATTAGGAACTGCATAGATGTTCTTTCAACACACAAGGCATACAACTTATATGCCAAGCCTGAGCCCTGATTTTATTTATTTTAAAAGGATCCCTCTTGAATTGTCTACACAAGTTTTTGAGGCTAAAAATGTACATTCTGATGACTAAGCCTTAACCACATTTTGCTCACTAAGAAGCCTGATTCAACTAATCTGCTATCACTGCAGGACTGAAAATACTGTACAATTAAATTCATGTAGGAGATGTTCAAGGAAGAACTCTGCTAAGGGACAGTCTCAGATACAGTACATTTCTTACTAGGGGTCAAATTCCGCTCAAGTTAAGACTTGTATAAAATTACTCAGATGTTTCAACTTGGCGCTAGAAAGTAGCAACAGCATAAAAACACCTGAGACTAATGAAGAGAAACCATTCTCAAGTGGATTACCTTCTTCAGGTTTAGCATGAACTTGAAAGGAACTCCTATGCTGTCAATAGGAAATAATTGTAAATGTGTTGTATATATTCTGATGAGATACTAAAATAGCCAATTTCTTCAGCTAAAAGGTATAATTATGCAATTCTCCATTTCTAAAAGCAATCTCAGGATAATCAGGTTTGTTCCCTTTACATGGGGAAAGAATACAAGAGCTGAAAGAACAACAAACTCAAATATCTGAATTGATAACTTGTTGACACAACCTCACTTTTCTGGATTTTCAGCCCTGTCTCCCATTACTGATATCACAACAGAAATGGGCTAATCACATAAAAAAACACACGCACATGAGTGGAACGTCACATGATCCCCCCTGTGATTTTGGTTTGTAGCCATTCCCTCCTCCTTCCCCCATCTTGTACGCAAGCAGCCTCAGGCTTGACAATTAGAAAAGTTGTAGAATTAGTGGGTTTACATACAAGCCTCCCATCTTGCCCCCGCATTTTTCTAGGTTTTTGAAAGATAAGTTTCTTACCTGTAACATGACTTCTTCCAGTTGTATCCTCTCATCAAGTCCCACTATAGGTATTATGGTGCCATCTAACACGCAATCTGGATCATAGCGACCACTTTTCCTTTAATTTTCCCATGGTCTGACTTTGCTCCCTCGGGTCACATATATAGCCCCGCCTCAACCATCCCCTCCAGTTCATATTCCTGCCACTGAAAGCCGGGAGGGAGGTGGGAGCTGGGATTTGGTGAGAGGTTACAACTCAAAGACGACACGTTACAGGTAAGAAGCTTGCCTTTCTTCTTTGTTATCCTCTCACCAAGTCCCACTATAGGTATACTAGAAAGCAAAACCCAGGAGGTGGGTTACAGTTCGCAGTCCAGTGATCAGTTTATTAAGAAAACAGGGGAAATAATACTGCATGGCCAAACTTGGCCTCAATTTGCACAGCCAAATCTATAGAATAATGTTTAATGAAAGTTGAATGGGAACTCCACGTAGTTGCCCTACAAATGTTTTCTAGACGCACCCATCCCAGAGCTGCTATTGACATGGCCATGGCACACGGCCCTACCCTCTTGGAGATTGGAAGTCCGGCCAGCTTGTAGCTCTTTGCACTACAGGACCAGACCCACCAAGAGATGGATTGCTTATAGGTCCTGGCCCCCTCTTGACCTGGTCCAAAGGAGACAAGCAAGGCATTTGTCTTCCAGAATTAATTTGTTTTAGTCCTCCTTACATCTAATTTGTGGAATGCCTCCTCTCCCCAAGGTGTGTGGTGGGGGAAATAAGGCAGGCAAGAAATTACCTGCCCCAGGTGAAACTGGGGGACTACATTTGGGAGGAAAGCCAGATGAGGCCTCAAGACCATCCAGTTTGTAAACCGGTGTTCCGAGCATTGCGTTGGCTGCCTATTGTCTTTTGGGCCCAATTCAAGGTGCTGGTATTGACCTTTAAAGCCATTCACGGTCTAGGCCCTACTTATCCGAGTAATTGCCTCACATTCTGGGCCCCGATTGGCCCCTGCAGTCGTCTGGGGGTGTCCTCCTGGAAGTCCTGTGTTACCAACGGGTTCAGACGGACAGGATGGCATTCTTGGCGGCCGCACCATCGCTTTGGAATTCCCTTTCAGTGGAGGTTTGCCTCAGCCCGAAACTTCTCACCTCCCAACGAAATGTTAAGACCTGGCTTTTCTGCCAGGCATTTGGCAGGGGAGGAAGGGAGGGTAGGATGGGTATGTTGGGGTAAGTTAGGGGATTTTTTTGCACTGTGGGTTTTATTTTGCACATGAATCGAGTTTTAATGGAGTTTTAATGTTTTATATATTTACATATTCCCATATGATTTTATATTTACACTGTTTTTATTCTGAATTTTGTGAGCCGCCCCGAGTTGCTTGTAGCAAGAGGGGCAGGGTAAAAACGTACAAACGAACAAAAACAAACAACAAACTTCCAGAGCATTCTCGGATCAAGGAATGGGAGGGAAGGCATACAACAACCCTGCTGGTCAGGATACCCCTTGTGAGCCCGAGCCCTCTCCTGCCCTGTAAAAGAAGCAAGTCACATAAGACCTGCCACTGACATGCCCCATTCGCACACCAGTACCTGAAAAACCAAGTTCTACATTCACTTATGCGACAGTACCTGGGATCTACTGAGGCCTGAGCTGCTACATGTGCAGCCACTGTGAATACTGCCCTGGAAACCCAGTCCCACAGCCTGCATGCCTCCCATATTAGCAGCAAAGAAGTGCTTCGTCCTGCCTGTTCAGGCTCCCTTCCAGCTTTGTGACTATGACTCTATGAACTTGGCTATGATATTGTTTGTGCAAATCAGCACACGTCCACAAACTAGAGACTCAAAGGCTCTCAGGGCCAGCCTCATCGCCCACAGTTCCAGAACATTTATATTAATGGATGTTTCTGGAAAGACCAAGTCCCATTTATTGGGATGCCTCTGGAATGTGCCCCCAAACTGAGCAGGGAAGCATCCATAGTGATTGACATCTGGAGTGGCTGCTACTAAAATGGCATCCCACTGCATATATGTGCCCTGACCAACCACCTCATCTAGGACCTCTGGTGGTGCTACAATTGCAGTCCTGAATTTCTCAGGCCCTGGAAGAGCCAGGGCTTGAGCCAAAGCTGCAGCAGGCAGAGCCTCAACTGGGTCAGGGAAGCTGTAAAGGTTGTAGATCCCATGAGCCTCAGTAGCCTGGAAAATACAATATAAGGCTAGGACAGGTCCCTCAAAACCAGATAGCACCCCACCCTAATGTCCTGGTATCTGCCCTCCGAGGTAAAGGCTCTTGCCCTCAATGCATTTATATGAGCCCCAATAAACTATATAAGAGGGGCCAGAGTCAGGGAGGACTTATTGATGCGAATTCCCAAATTGGTGAGGAAGATACCCACCTCGCTACTATGGGTGTCCAGAGTCTCAGCCAACTGAGCCAGATATGGATATACAAAGACACTCTTAAAGAGGGCCACCGACACTGGGGCCACACACTTTGTAAAGACCCTAGGTGAGATGAAAAGCCCAAAAGAAAGCACCACAAACTGCTAATGATCCCATTCCAGGGTAAACGGCAACATGATAGTAGGCATCTTTCATATCCAGGGTGGTAAACAAATTCCCCTCCCTGAGACACGGAATATTTTGAGACAAGATCACCATATGAAACTTGTTACGGTAAAAATATTTATTCAGGGCCCACAAATCAATAGGCTGGAGACCCTCTGGCTTCTTTAGCACCAGAAAATAAGGGGAGTAAGAACCCTGGCCCCACATGTTCAGTGGGACTGGTTCTATGACCCCCTTGACTGCTGGATTTCTGCCTACAGGGCTGTCGCAGACGCCACATTCCCTGGGGTCTTGGTGCGTACTACCGTGCCCTAGCCAAGAGGCAAACTGGATGAAGTAGCCATCCAACAGTGGTCAGAACCCATCTGTTGGAAATGATGGTTCTCCAAGCAGCTTCATAAGGACACAGCATATCCACAAAGGAGGGGACCTCAAGGGTGCGCTGACTGGGCAGAGTCCCAGCACTAAAAGTGCTTCATTGCAGGAAGAGTCCCCTCTGTGGGGGGTGTTGATTTCCCCTTCTGACAGTACCCTGCGCCATTGGTGGGGTCCTCAGATAGCTCACCTGCCTCTGGGGAAAGCATGGGGGAAATACAGAGCTGGGGGCAGCTGAAAGTCTGACCTGCCTGGCTGATGCTGGGGCACTGGAGTTGGGGTCACCCTGATGTCTGGGAAGCTTAGGCCACTGCTACACTCAATCTCATAGATTTGGCTGTATTCCACTCTGGCTTGACCTGTTGCAGCTCCTGATTCATGGTGGCAGCAAGCAGCCCCTGCTTGTCAAAGGGCAGGTTAAAACACGTACTGAGCCTCAGGAAAGATCCCTGAAGAGCACAGCCAGGCAGGATGCCTAATGGTGATACCTGCCTCCATATGAAACAATGTCATATGACACCTGTGTCCAATGCCTAGAGAACTCAGTGCCATCCCCAGCAGCTGTTTTAAGCTGTGCCTTGGAGTGGTTAGTGCCTCCCTTCGGGAGGGCAGGGTGCCTGACTGCCTGAAAGAGGCTGTGGTTAGGCCCCTGCTCAAGAAACCATCTTTTGACGCGGATGCTCCTGCCAGTTATCGGCCGGTCTCTAACCTCCCCATTTTAGGGAAGGTTATTGAACGGGCTGTCGCTCAGCAGCTCGAGGAACATCTGGACCTCACCGGTTTCCTTGACCCCTGTCAGTCTGGTTTTCAGTCTGGGTATGGTACGGAGACTGCACTGGTGGCCTTGGTTAACAATCTCTGTCTGGCATTGGACCAGGGTCGTCAGACCTTATTGGTCCTGCTTGACCTTTCGGCTGCATTCGACACAGTTGATCATGAGGTGTTGGTGACTCGCCTGTGGGATTGTGCCGGGATTGACGGAACAGTCTTGGACTGGTTTCGTTCGTTCCTGGCTGGGAGAACTCACCGGCATACAGTGTCATCAGTATGCTGATGACACTCAGCTCTCTCTCTCTTTTTCCATCGACCCAGGCCATGCAGTCTCCTTATTTTCCCAGTGCCTGTCAGCTGTGGGGGCTTGGATGAGGTTGAGCCATCTGCAATTGAATCCTGACAAGACGGAGGTGATGTTGGTGGGCGAGGGCTTGGGGGACCTGGGGGTGGTTGAATCTCCTCTTGTTGGGGGGGTTCGCCCTCCCATGGTCTCTCAAGTGCGGAGTCTGGGTGTGCTCCTCGATTCGCGGCTCAGCCTGGAATCTCAGGTTGTGGCCGTGGCGGGGAGTGCGTTTCGGCAGTTACATCTTGTCCGGCGGCTTCGGCCGTATCTCTCAGACTCCGACCTCGCCACTGTCATCCATGCCTTCATCACCTCGAGGCTGGATTACTGCAACGCGCTCTACGTGGGGCTGCCCGAGAAGCTGGTCCGGAGGCTGCAGCTGGTGCAGAATGCCGCGGCCCGTCTCCTTACGGGGGCGGGCCGCAGGGAGCACATGACACCAGTGCTCCGAGCTCTGCACTGGCTGCCTATAAAGCACCGGACTAAGTTCAAGGTGCTGGTTTTAACCTTTAAAGTCCATCACAGCCTGGGCCCTGCTTATCTGCGGGACCGCCTCACTCCCCATGTGCCCATGCGACCCCTGAGATCGTCCGTGGGAGCCTTTTCGGAGGTTCCCTGGGCGAGACGGGTGACCACTGATGTTAGATCTTTTTCGATGGCTGCCCGTGTTGTGGAATTCGCTCCCGGAGGAGGCTCACAGTTGGCCCCCACTTCCCTGTCATTGACGATTATGTAAGACCTGGCTGTTCTTCCAGACTTTTGGCGACGGGGGGATAAGGGGGTGGTTGGAGGGGGTTGTTTTTCCCTGCATAGAGGAATTTTTAACTTTTTTGTATTGTTTTACTGTTTTTATCTTGTTGTTCACCACCCTGGGCTGCCCTGTGGGCAGGAGGGGTGGGATAGAAATCTTTTATAAAATAAATAAAACTACTACCCCTCTGGCAAAGCCAGCAACAGTGCTGCACCATATCCCACAGGGTATAACTAAAACAGGCCACGAGGACCAACTAACTTCCCACCTGCATGTCTAGTAAAGTCACTGAATATAGCCTGCACCCCAGCAGGTCTATGCGCTTCCCTTCCTTATCTGTCCCCCACCCACTCTTAACCCGGTTTGCCACAGCTGTGGCAAATCAGGGAATATGGTGCTGGATGGACCACCAAATACTCATGCCGCATCCTAGGAACCATGTACATTCTGAGATTCTTGGGATCAACTGTGGGCGCTGAGGCAGGATGACTCAAGATGTCCTCGTCCACAGGCTCCAAGGTTCCCTCAGGCAGGGGAGGGGACTAGCTATATAGTCATGGAAATAGCTAGATGTTCCCTCTGCCCCATAGCCCATGTGTCAAGACAGGTGGTATGGCTCTTCTGTGTCTGGGTTACCCAAGGGAACTCCCTTCATAGAGGCTATCTGCACGAGGAGATTCTTTAAGGAACGGAGGTCTGACAGGGGCGAGAAGGGCAAATGACCCAGTTCTTGTGCTGGGAAAGCCTCCCCCTACAGGTACTCTCCAGGAACTAGCCAGTCCTGTTGCAGTAGAGCCTCCAGTGTGCCAGGTAGCTCCGGCACAACACCAATAGCATCCGGTGCCAAGAGGGGTATCCCCAGGTCCTGCTCCAGGTCCTGGAGAGAATAGCTCAAGTGCAGTGCCACATATTGTGTGAACTTACAGACGTCAGGCACTCTTGGTGCCAAGGGTCTGAGCACTAGCCCTTAAGGCCAGCTCGGTGCTTAGGGGTCTGTGGGAGCTGTTCTCGTCAGCACCAAAGAGCACACCAGAAGCAGCTGCTGCCTTGGTGCCAAGAGGTCAAGACTGGCATGTGCACACCAAGCACCCTTGATGAACGGAGTCAGAAGATGCTCAAACAGAATGAGTCCCTCCTGAGTGTCGGCATCAAGGAGCAGCTCCTCCAGGTTGAAAAAACCCTCCACATCTCCTGGCAGCTCAGCGTGGATGACATTGTCCCAGGATGGCAAGACGTCCAGCAAAAACTTGGGTGTCAGGGTCCTCTTTCACTGATGCTTCTTTCTGCACTAATCTGGCTCGAGAGAGTGTTCTCAGCATAAAGGAATGTGCACCAGCGACCTTCCTTGGCACAGGCAGAGATAGTCCTGGCCAGGTGAAGTCTAAGACTTGTTCAGGTCCTGAGGAATCAGTGCCGGCTTTGGCCCCTTTGGTACCAGGGCAATCTGGGCCTCATGGAGCCGCCCCTGTTTAAGCACATGCTAGAGCAAGATTGTCGGGGCCACTCACAGCAGGCTTCCAAGTACAACGGTCTTGGGACCTGCTCCATGACAGACACGGCCCAGACTGTAAATGCTCCGCCAGCCAGCACGGAGTACTCCTTTTGAGTACAGGGTCTGAAACCTCAACAAATTGCACATGCCATGGTTTTATGCTCAGCACCTAAGCAGAATAGGCACTGTTTGTTTGTTTATTGTTTACGGCATTGGCTTTCACCATAGCCAGATAAAGAAATATTACAAAATACAGTACAAAAATACAATAAACAAATACACCACATATATGACCAGCATATATAAATAGGTCAATAGTACCTATTCAATTAATTACAGTACGTCCATAGCTTGCTTATCGAATCCACTCGTATAAGTGAAATCAAAATCAAAAATCAAAATCATGCATTGAGTCCTTATTCCAATCATATATAAGCGAGAGCCACCAGATTTATAATATGAACCAATTCATTTAAAAATGAGCCAATTCAGAATATTTATAACCCAACATGAGTAGCCCTTTCTAGAATTAGCCTGTTTGAAGTTCGCATCGAGCAGAATTCCATCCATATTACTGTATAAACTAAGTATAAATTGATTCATACATTTAACTTACCCAATGCCGTCCACAATACACTACCTAATCCATCGATAAAATTCAGTTCATATACTTAATAATCCCAATTTCTCTCATTTATGATTAGTATTTAAATCTGTCAAACACAATATTCTCTTGCTCTGGTAATAACCTGTTCAAGATTACCATCAGCAATTACTGGATTTGCTCCAATGATCTCAATTTAGCTTTAATCAATATCCTCCGTTTGATCATCAACAAGAGAAAAGTCGCTATTGCCACAAGTTCCTCCGTGGTTGTTGTATGAAGGAACTTATAGCAATTTTTGGAGTCAAAATCCATTCCTTTCTTTAGCAATGGACGTAGTCAGGTTGCCCTCAAGGTGTAAAAATAGGGCCACCTCAATAGGAGATGTTCAGTGGACTCGACCTCATCCAAACTACAAGTGCATCGACGTAAATCATAAGCAAGTCGAGCATAGCGGCCCTCAGTCACCGCAGACTGAATAAGTTGAAAACGTAAAAGCATATAGCTTCTACGAAGATTTCTGTTTGCGATTCTGTCTAAATAGGTCTCATATGAAACCGAGATTTTAATCTGGGTCAGCCAAGACGTGATCTTCCATTGTGCCACTGCTGCAGGATCTTCTTGTTTACCTATATCTTTCACTCTGGCACAAATCTCTCTTTTAATGCCTGACACGAGTTTCCCTATGAAGAATACAAAAGAGAAACCCATGTTCCTGAGTAGACACACAAGATACTGCATCCAGGGATACACTCTTGGCCCCAAATGGCTTAGCTCATCAAACATAATGAGGGTAAAGTAAACTCTTGTTGCGATAGCAATCTCAACCAAAATCTGATCAAAATTATTTTAGAAAGGCTCGATATAGAAATCATACCAGTCTCTGCTCTCAGTATTGCCCCTGGCACACTTTTCCCTACTCCCAATAGCCGCCGGAGAAAAAGATTTTCAGTTCTCTCCAATACAGCAACGTTTGGGGAAGGTATGATGTCCAAACGAAAGGTTGCAGATGCAGGAGCCTTTGCAAATAGGTACTCCTTTAGAAATGTGTGCAGCCCTTGTAATGGCTCGAATAACATTTAGGGTTTTATTTGCTCTCTCTTGTATGTGGAGATTCCACGCACCTTGATTAGTAAAAGTCATGCCAAGATATGTAAAGCATTTTACCACTGAGAAATATTTTCCGTTAATCTTCCACTTGGTTGCGGATTAGCGCTGGCCTACAATCATGATTTTAGATTTTTGTGCGTTAATCTCCAGCCCATTATTTTGGCAATAAAGACTTAATTTCATGATTAAACGTTGCAGACTTATTTTTGCCTGAGAAAGAAGAGCCAAATCGATCGCATATTGTATAACACAACAGGGGGAATTCCCAATTTTGGGGGCATGGATATTATCAGCCTTCAAATAATCAACTAAATTAGAGAGGTATATGCTAAACAATAAAGGGGTCAATACACAACCCTGTCGTACACCTCTATTAATTTGGATAGGATCACTCTGTTGACTGTGCCCTCCTCCTTTTACCCTGGCTCCATTATTAGTATGGAGATTTACTAAAAGATTTGGTAATTTTGGGTTCATATGTAAACGTTTCAATTTCTCCCATAAATTAGCTCTTGGCACCGAGTCAAAGGCCTTTGTTAAGTCTATGAAGGCAATATATATCTTTCCTTTTTTAATTTTGGAATATTTGAACCTAACATGCACTAATATAAAATAGCAGTCTATTGTTGACCTTCCACTTCTGAATCCAAACTGCTCTATAGGGATAATACTCAACTCCTCTGCCCATTTCTTGAGATACCCCAAGAGAAATTTTGCATAAATTTTCCCAGTTACTGATAGCAGACTTATTGGTCTGCAACAAGTGGGGTCCTTACAGTCCCCTTTTTTAAAGATTGGGATTATCCAACTTCGTAGCCATGCCTGGGGGATCCTATACTCATCACTAATTTTGCAGATTATTACTGATAAGATAGCGGCCCACCATTTTGGGGCAGCTTGGAGTATTTCCGCTGTTATAAAATCAGGACCAGGCACCTTATTAGGTTTAAGGGCCACAATATACTCCTCAATCTTGAGTTCTGGGGAACTCAAGTGACTGATCCACTAACAGATTCTGACAAGAGGCTTCCTGACACCCCATCTTATCCCCAAGCTGATCCTCAGCATAGAGGGCTCCAAAGAACTCGTCCCAGATCTTATTTAGGATTGTACCTTTAACAGAGTTGGAACGTGGTTTTAAAATATAATTCAGGGTGGACCAGAACTGCCTACTGTTACCTGTGCACAGGGCTATTATCATTTTTGCCCATTGTTTATTATAATAAAATGTTATTTTCCTTTTCAGCAAATGATTATACTGATTTCTAGCCTGCAAACATTTATCCCACAACTCCTGGGAAGGGATTTATGTCCATTTCTTCTTATGCACAATCAGCTGACGCTTGGCTACCTTACAATCATGATCATATCATTCCTGCTTAAGGTTGGAACCAGTCCTGCCCTCCTTAACCCTCACTGTTAAGGATATCTTGAGTTGTTCCATAATAGCAGAGAAGCTAGTATTCAAGATTGAGTCAACGTTCTGAGTACTCAATATTATTGTACTTGGCTCTAGAAGTCGCTCAGATCGGCAGAGCTCATAGATCTTACCTATCAATTCTACTGAGGAACATCTTTTAAGCTTCAGGGAATAATGATGGATTTCTTTTAAGGTTCTATCGTTTTTAAGAGGTCCATAACCCTTAATCTGTGCACTGAGCAGCACATGGTCACTCTCAGGTCTATGAGTTAAGGAGAGATTGCTAAATGTCTCTCTAGAGTTACTATTCACAAAAATAAAATCCACCTTCTTCTCTGTAGACCTGCATAAGTAAAGGCACTATTCACTTTGTTGGAAGGGTTCACCTTTAAAGCTATTAAATTAACCTTTTGAGTCAATCTTAAAAGAGAGCGGCCTGTTTGGTTCATCTCCACTTTACCTAGCCTATTAACAGGGGGTCCGAAGGTTGATTCTATATAATCAGCCTCCTCCTCATCTTGGCCTACCCCAAAATGGGCATTCCAGTCTCCAGCCAAAATAATCAGGGCTCGTGGAAATTGGTCTTCCATTATCAGTATTTCCTTCTCCAGCTCCATCCAGACTGCCTCATCATAACAACATGATGAGGGAGGAGGTATATATACATTGAATAAGATAAAGCTGGTGTTTCTATCCTTTGAAATAAGTCCTATCTGAAATTCCGATCTGGAGAAGTGCAGAGGACAGAAATACTGAACCCATTGATTGGCAATAAAAAAAGCCAAGCCTCCAGAGACTCGGCTCTTAGTTCCCTTCTTCTGACCTCCCTGAGACTCTACATAAAAATTGGCAAGCTGTAGGTTTTCACCTTTATTCAACCAAGTTTCCTGAAAACCTATAACATCAAACTTTTCCAAGAATTCCAACCAGTCCTTATCCATTGCTTTACATTTAATACCAGCTATATTCCATGAAGCTAAGGAGTAAACTCCTACAGCCGCCTCTTGTCTAAATCTGGGCCTTAACTTGTCTTGTTTGTTCCCTAAAAGTCCCAAATCCAAAACCTGCTGGAGCGGAACATATTCAGCTCATTATCTGTCAGGAAACATATGATTCAACTTCTATTTGGAATAGATTAGAATCCAGAACAACTACGTTACTCACCACTTTAGGTTGCAATTGTTGATTGCCCACAGACATCTGTGTTCCTGAAAGGGGATCATTCTGTTGCAAACTAATACCTATACTCGGGCTTCCCTGCTCTTCTTCATTCAGGCAACGGGCTGCTGTCAAAGAATCTAAGTTGTTATCTGGCTTGTAGGGAACTAATGCTCGTTCTAAATAGGGAGCTTTATAATCTTGCTCCATAGTCTGAGCCGTGTCCCTAAGCTAACCTAACCTATGCAAGAAAATATCCTGATCTATAGGTACTAAGTTCTGGAACATCGCCTGGATCATAGGGACATTCTCTACATTTGATTCTGCCAACAGAAATATTCCCACCTTTTCCACAAAGATCTGCCTCTCAGTAGTATAACCTATATTCTTATTGGGTCCACTATTATCTAAATTGGAACCTGCTAGCTGGGCTGTGTCCACAGCTTTCATTAGCTGGGGAATATTCCCCTCATTAGTACTCTCCTGAGGGGTTACTGGTTGGGTAACAACTCTACTGACCTGAGTCTGAGGTTCTATTGAAAAATCCATAAATTCAACTAACTCTCTTCCCAAGAGAGCTTCGGAGTCACAGTGAACCACTTCTGTTTGCTGCTCTAAAGGTTTATTTTCAAGGGTTTCAGGTGATCGACCTAAGCCTTTTTCATCTTGCCTCACCCCTTCAATCTCTGATCTCTCTCCGTGCACACTGTGACTTTCTACTTAATGACTCAGAAAAGGGAAGGAAGTTCCGATGTCGTAAGGACACAGAATTGGGGGAAGAAATCAAAGAGTTTCAACCCGCAAATTTCTCTCTCATACTCTGTGGTGCCCTCACTTGGTTCAATACTCTGTCAATTGAAATACGTCTATATTTTAAATATTTCCTAACCTTAAATAAATCCTTGACCCACACTATTTGTAAAATCTAAACGAAGGCGATAGTGCCAATTTCTGGTGATTAAAAACTCCATTTTTTCTATATGGTTTCTACTCAAGTCCTTATTCAGCAGGGAAGTCAGACTTTTCACAATATCATTCTTGCACCCCCAAGGGTGCACATCTCCATTATGGTCAGGCCCAACAGAAAGATATATTGCCTTTTCTACAATCACGCTTGTCCTCCAAGACCCATGATACTCAGTATTTTGGTAAGATTTCTTATCAGAGCATCACCCTTGAGCTTGTCTCCCAACTTATCTAACTTACATAATAAATCTCGTAGCTGTTGTCTAACTTTGTTGACGGAATTGCCCAAATCAGACATACTGACAAATAAAACCTCCACTGTCTTTGCAATCCGCATAGTTTGTTGGAAGAGAACCTCAGTAGTATATATCTCCTGATCTTCATTCTTATTTCCTTCATGCGTGAGAATGGATTGCATGTCAGATTGTAATTTCATTTTGGAAGGATCAATAATTTCTTCTTCTAAATTAAACAAACGGGGGTAAATTTTGCGGGGGCAAATGGCCGTCATTGGCTTCAAGGTTCCTATCCCTTTTCATATCCTTAAAGGGAAGACCCTCCAAAGGGGAAAGGGAGGACGACTGTCGGCCACTCTTCCGTTCCATGAGTGAGGGTCAAACGAATCTCAACTGGCCACATAACAAACCCCTTAACTGTGAATGGTTAGGAGCTTAGCTATCTATTTCATATAACCTTACTAAACAAAACACGCAAAGTGTTGCTGTAAAAGTCCAGGTCTACAACATCCAATTATTGTCCGCCTGCAATATGTCCACAGATCAAAAAATACATTACCCCCCAGGCGGCTCCAGGGCGGCTCTCAAGGACGCACCCTTGAGCGCGCGCATCAGCTGGGGCTTTTCTGTCCTCCTGATGTGGTGCTCCGCCCCCAAAGCGCCAAGAGACAGGTGGGTAGCTCCAACTCTGGCAGCAGCTCCCGCAAGCGACCCTGCTCTCCTCCAGAGCCTCAGCACAGCCGTAGGCTCAGCTGGGGCTTTTCTGTCCTCCTGGTGTGGTGCTCCACCCCCAAAGCATCAAGAAACAGGTGGGCAGCTCCAACTCTGGCAGCAGCTCCCGCAAGCGACCCCACTCTCCTCCGAGTCTCAGCCTACAGAGACACTCTTCTTATCTGCCTCGTGAGATGTAATCATAGCAGATTCTTCTCCCACTTGCACCACTTTAAACGTGCACAACTCCACAAACCTCAATGCAGTGGCTCCTAATTTATTCAGCTTAACCTGGACCCAGAATCCAACCGGCAGGTGAGTTTATAAAACTGGCTGAACTGGCCATGCCGAGAGAGAACAAAGGCACTAGCTCCCAGACAGATTTCCCTCATACTGAAAAAGAACAGCCCTGCTCGAATAGGCACTGGTCATGGACATTCGAGTCTGGTATCTTCGCTGCAAAGGGAGTGCAGCATCGAAAACCCTTTGTTACAGCTTCCATCCACGATTTCACTGCTTGGGCTGTTACTGAGCCCCACGACAGCAGGAAAGAAATGAACTAGAGGGGATGGTTGGCGCAGGACTATAAATACACCCTGAGGCGGGATGTCAGACCATGGGGAAATTAAAGGGAACGTGCTTGCTATGATATGAATTGGGTGTTAGATGGTACCACAATACCTATATGGGACTTGGTGAGAGAATAACGAAGAAATATTTTTTCATTCACACTGTTTTATTTATTTATTTATTTAGCAAATTTATACCCCGCCCCCTCCTGCAACGCAGCTCGGGGCGGCTTCCAACAATCATAATAAAAACATTTAAAATTCATTTTAAAATATTAAATATAAAATATACCATTATAAAACAGGGCTAGAAAAATAATAAATAAATGGGTGGGGGACTAAAATCATCCCTCCCCACCCTCCCTCCCAAAGGCCTGGGCAAACAGCCAGGTCTTACAGTTCCGCCGAAATGTTAAAAGGCTTGGGGCCAGGCGAGCTTCCTCCGGAAGGGAGTTCCACAGCCGCGGTCCTACCACCGAGAATGCTCGCTCCATCGTGGCCCCCCGCTTAACACGGGGGACCTCCAGGAGGGCACCCCCGGCAGACCGCAGGAGCCGTTCCGGGGCGCGAAGGGCGAGGCGGTCCCTAAGGTAAGAGGGGCCAAGGCCGTATAGGGCTTTATAGATCATTACTAGGACCTTGAACTTGGCCCGGCACACTATCGGCAGCCAGTGCAGCGCTCGGAGCACCGGTGTAATGTGCTCCCGGCGACCCGTCCCCGTAAGAAGACGGGCCGCCGCATTCTGCACCAGCTGCAGCCTCCGGGCCAAGAACAAGGGAAGCCCCACGTAGAGCGCGTTACAGTAGTCGAGCCGCGAGGTGACGAAGGCATGGATGAGGGAGGCCAGGTCCGGGCCAGAGACATACGGACGCAGCCTACGTACCAGATAAAGCTGGCGGAAGGCAGCCTTAGCGACTGCCTCCACCTGCCGCTCCAGCCGCAGGTCTGCGTCCAATATGACCCCCAGACTCCGGACCTGCTGAGCTACAGGGGGGCAAACCCCCCCAATCAGGGGGGCCACCACCCCCTTCGCCCTCCCCACCACCATCACCTCCGTCTTATCTGGGTTGAGCTTCAGTCTGCTCCGCCGCATCCAATCCGCCACGGCCTCCAAACATTGGGATAGCACCGAGACAGCAGGGTCTGGGTCGGTAGAAAACGAGAGGTACAGCTGAGTATCATCAGCATACTGGTGACATCGCACCCCGAACCCTCTCACGACCTCCCCCAAGGGCTGCATATAGATGTTAAATAATAATGGAGACAAGATCGATCCCTGCGGAACGCCACACGGTAAGGCGCGGGGGCTCGATGTTTCCTCCCCCAACACCACCCGCTGGCTCCTCCCCGAGAGGAATGAACGGAACCATTCAAGAACAGTCCCGTCCAGACCCCCCCGGTCACGCAGTCGTCTCAACAGCAGCCCATGGTCCACGGTGTCAAAAGCGGCCGAGAGATCGAGCAGGATGAGAAATGTCGAACATCCCGCATCCATCTCCCGGCGGAGGTCGTCCACCAAGGCCACCAACGCCGTCTCGGTGCCATAGCCGGGGCGGAACCCAGATTGAAAAGGGTCAAGGAGCCCGATATTATCTAGATGACCCTGGAGCTGGAGCGCCACTGCCCGCTCAATAACCTTCCCTAAAAAGGGAAGGTTAGAGACAGGTCGGTAGCTGGCGAGCGCGTCTACGTCCAACGATGGTTTTTTCAGCAGGGGGCGCACCACAGCCTCTTTTAAGCAAGGCGACAACCTCCCCTGCCGAAGGGACGCATTCACCACCCTCGCCAGCACCGTCCCCAACGTCTCCCCGGAAGCTTTTATTAACCAGGACGGGCATGGATCTAGTTGACAACACGTGGCCCTCACAGACCCCAGGACATCCACCACATCGGCTGGCGTCACTTCCTGAAACTCACCCCATAAAGATGGACCAGACGGACCCTCCGCCCCCCCGCGCTCTTCCCCTACTGCTATCAACCCAGCGTCGAAATCGGCCTGAATCCGAGCGATCTTGTCTGCGAAGTAGATGACAAACTCCTCACAGCGGGCCCGGGACAAGTCCCCATCCAGGCGGAGGGAGGCCGGACTAACCAGCCCCCGCACCACCCGAAACAGCTCCGCTGGACGCGACTTCGCAGACGCTATGAGGACGGCGAGGAATTCCTTCCTCGCCGTCCTCACAGCCTCCACATAGGACCGCAAATGGGCCCTATGGAGAAGACGATCGGAGACAGACCGAGTCCGACGCCAGCGTCGCTCTAGCCTCCTGCCCACACGCTTCATACACCGCAGCCCCTCAGTAAACCAAGGGGTCCTGCGGTGACGAGACCGAGGCAGAAGGCGCCTCGGAGCCACCCTGTCAATGGCCTCCTCCAGCAAGATGTTCCAATGCCGGACCAGCTCATCCACAGAGTGACCGTCCACATCCAGGGTAAGCTCCCTCAGGACCTCCTGGAACCGCTGGGGTTCCATCAGCCTCCGAGGGCGGACCATCCTAACTGGTCCCTTCCCCTTCTGGAGGGGGCGCGCTAAAAGACCGGCCTGAAGGAGGTAATGGTCCGTCCACGACAAGGGCACCGCTGTCACCTCCCCCACAACCGGACCCCCCGCCTCAAGGCCAGAGCCGAAGATCAGGTCGAGGATATGTCCCCCCACGTGGGTCGGGCAGATCACCTCCTGGGACAAGTTCATAGTTGCCATGGCGGCCATGAACTCCCGCTCCGCCCCAACAAGGCCGGCATCGGCGTGGACGTTGAAGTCCCCCAGAACCAAAGTCCTGGGGGAGCCCAACACCACCTCCGAGGCCAGCTCCGCTAGAGCGGCAAGGGATGCCGCCGGGCAGGAAGGGGCCCGGTACACCAGCAGCACCCCTAGCTTGCCCCCAGCCAAATCGAACACCACGTGCAGAGCCTCTACACCCATAATCTCCCGCACTGGATACCTCCTAACAGGCCAGTCTTCCCTGAAAACAATAGCTACACCACCTCCCCGGCCGCCCATGCGGGGCTGATGCTGCACGGCATACCCAGCCGGAACCAGATCCGCCAAAGTTGGACCGGCCAGATCGTCCAGCCAGGTCTCCGTGATATGCGAGGTCCACGGCCCCATCCAAGATTAAATCATGGATAACTGGGGCCTTGTTAACAACGGACCTCGCATTCATCAGCACCAGCCCCCCACGTGCGGGCCCTGGACCCAGCACCTCCCTCCCCCTTAGTTAACATACTAGTTTTTATCTTTCATATATGTGCGCTGAACACTGCGTCTGCTTACAAAAATTCTCCTTCTTGTGACTTAACAAGAGACTTTCAAAGCTCAAAAACTGACAACTTCTTAAAAAAACCACAGGGTTCTGATGAAGTTCATAAGAGAAAATAAAGCTCCCAAAATTAAAATGGAAGTAGTCCACTGACTGCAAGACCTGAGAATTACAACTTGAAGGTTTCCTCCATCGTTAAAGCATGATTTACATTATCAAGCTAGCAACAGTATCTCCGGTATTCAAAGACCATGGATCCTGGCTAGCCACAAGAATATTTTAAAAGGTCCTTTGGATTGGAAAAAACTTAACTGTAACCAAATTTACATAATGCAAAGCATGTATCCACTAATGACCTCTGAGTAACTGGGAGGAAGGTCGGGAATGGGCCAACATGACTATGAAAGCATGAGTATTTAGGATTATGAAAACCAGATGGTGAAAAATTGAACCATCTTTGTAGCAAAGATATTTATAGCAAAAGCATAAAAGACTTTTGAAGGAAAGGAGAATGACAAACATGGTAAGATGAAGGTACAAGTCAGTCAAAAAGTCTTCTCTTTTGTGGGGAGGAACACAAAGGACCACTGGAATGCTGAAAGGAAAGAACAGAAGGAAGATGGGATGGAAAATCCTTTACAGCACAGTCTCAAGGGACTGGTGAATAGCATTTTTTTAAAAACAAACAACAACCTGAAGCGTTTCCCCTTGTGCACTGTTTGCAGTGCCACTTACTGGAAAACGTCTCTCAGCTAATGGTCAAGTGCCACAAAATAGTACAGAGAAATAGCAGTAGTTAGCCAGTCTCTACATTCTATAGTGAAACAGATGAGTTTTCAGAATCTAAGGTGACTAGCTCTTTGTAGGAGGTTCATAACTCTACCCTATCAGAGTTAAAAGTACTGAAAGTTTGTAGACAAATTGTGCAAGTTTTGTGTTGGCAATGACCATGGCAGCAGTTCTGAACCAAGATATGCTCTGCTTAACTACTGAAAGACAGTACGAATTTAAGTCTGTTTAACAATCTCCGAAATGTGCTTCTGAAACATCTCTCATCCTTGAGATATCTGATTATTATTTTTTTTTTAAGTACACTATTTTGAAGACCATCACTTTTGTTCCTTTTGCCTTTTTAATAATTACTTAATTTAGAAGCACTGACTCATAACCCATAATTAATATTTCAATTTCAAAGCACTATTTGGTTAGATGAATACAAGAATTTATATTCTGCAGTTATTAGTATTTAGTATCATCACTCCCTAACTTGATTCCACATATTTCCTTTCAGACCGGGTGCTGTTTAATGTATTCATTAATGATTTGGAAAAGGGTGTTAAGAGTGAGGTGATCAGATTTGCAGACGACATCACGTTAGTCAAGGTAGTTAAACACGAGCAGACTGTGAGGAACTGCAACAGGATCTTACGACACTGGGTGCCTGGGCATCTAAATGGCAAATGAAATGTAATGTGGACAAGTGCAAAGTGATGCACGTAGGGAAAAATAATCCAAACTATGCATACACAATGCTGGGCACTAAGCTAGGAGTTGCCACTCAGGAAAAGGATCTGGGGGTGGTTGTGGACAATACAATGAATGAAATCCACAGTGCAGTGCGCAGCAGCAGTCAAAAAAGCAAATAATGTTAGGAATTATTTGGAAGGGGATAGAGAATAAAACTGAGGATGTCATAATGCCTCTATACAAATCAATGGTGCGACCACACCTGGAATACTGTGTGTAGTTCTGGTCACCCCATCTCAAAAAAGACATAGCTGAACTAGAAAAGGTACAGAGAAGGGCAACAAAAATGATCAAGGGCCTGGAAGGGCTCCCGTATGAGGAGAGGCTTGGTAGGTTGGGGCTCTTCAGTTTGGAGAAGAGACGACTGAGAGGAGATATGATAGAGATCTAATAAAATCATGAGTGGTGTGAAACTAACAAACAAGGAGCAGGTATTTACCCACTCAGCTAGTACTAGAACTAGGGGACACTCCATCCAACTCATGGGTGGCAAATTTAAAACAAATAAAAGAAAATGTTTTTTCACTCAGCGTAAAATTGGGTTGTGGAATCTACTGCCAGAGGCTGTGGTAAGGGCCAGTACTATAGCTGAATTTAAAAGAGGTTTGGACACGTTTCTGGAAGATAGGTCCATTAGCAGGTATAAGCCAGATAGGATCAGGGAACATGATGGGAGCTGGGGGAAAACAACAGGGAATGGATCCCCCATTGTGACGTGTTGGGTGCTTCTCTCAAGCCACCGTGATTGGCCACTGTCGGAGACAGGATGCTGGGCTAGATGGACCATTGGTCTGACCCAGTATGGCACTTATGTTCTTAAGAATTCAAGAGTATCTGTCTTTTCTCATTCCAAGTCCACTATATAATAGAGGAGGCTTTTAAAGGAGTGTTTTCTGGGAGTTCTCTGTCCAATCAGATAAGACAAGCCACAAATTCTAAGTCAGCATACGTGAAAGCAGAAAGAATAGAAACAGCAGACCTTTAAGCCAGCAACATTTAATTTTTTCAAGAGCCTGCTGTAGCAGTCTGTGGTTCCACGGGTAAATCCTTACAGGACCAGACCCCCACTGTCAAGTTCTTCAAGGAATTCAGCTCACAAACACCGAGCTCACGGTCTTTATTCCTATACACAGTTCTATACAAATACAGGCGCCACCATATGTATTCTCTCACACCAGACACAAATGTCTGGCTTCTACTCACAGTGTTTGTAGCCCAGGCAGTGCCACCTGTCTGGAGCAGGCCTGGGTACTCACTAGGCTGCCAGCTCCTCCGCCTACCCTACAGCCTACATGGAAAACCCTTCCAACTCGCTCTCTCGGCAGGGCTTCTTTCCGCACCCTTTGCTGCCCAACTGTCTGCTGACCAGGCACTGTCCTTTCTGCAGCCAGCTCAGCACAGAGCCTTCCCTGGCTCTTGCTTTTGGGAGAGCGAGCTCTACATAGCTCCTGTCTCCTCCCAAGTCTCTCCTAGACTGAGCCCTCACTTGCACTTTTATCTCAAGGGCTGGCTCACACCACACCCATCCACAGCAGCTTCACTTTAGGTGCCGTCATCCTCTTCTGGCAGCCCCTGCAGCTCTGCTAGCCCCAGCAACTGGTGGGTGCTAGCTGTCTCTTAAAGGGCCAGCATTTCTCCAAATGTACGCCCTGCCACATGTGCTTTGAGCGGTAATTACACAACATAAAAAGGAGTCCTGAATGTACTGAACAAATACATTCAGCATTTCAGAGACTAACTTCATCCTACAGTATCTCACCAGACTAACATAGTTATTACCTTTAAAAAGGAGACCAGTCTTTTCTTTTTTTTTTTTAAAGAGAGAGCGAGAAAGAGAAAAGGAGTAAAATAGCCGCTGCTAGTCCAAAGCTAAAGGAATGAGAAGCGTAAAGCCTTAGGTTCTGACTCTCTCTTAATTTAAAGGTTTATGAGTTTTTCAGACTAGTGTTACGCTATTTCACATGGCCCTATGAAAAAAGCTACTCTTCCAGAGGAATGGCAAAAAAAGAATGGAAGACAATCATCTCCACCTCAAAATAATTAACTACTTCAAAAGCTACAAATTTTAATAGCAAAATGGTATATACATCTCTCTGTTACTCTCAATGCTTTAGAATCAGTAAATAACTGTACCTCATGATCTGCTTGGTTCTGAGAGTCCCCTTTGTTTATACTTGCATCCCGAGTCCAGCGAGGAGGTTTCCAGGTTCTTTCTTGTGTTCCTCTGTTATAGTAATAACAACGTCCTGTAGTATCTTTATGAGTTTCCCATTCTCCATTAGTTTGAATTGGAGAACTTGCAGGTAAAGGAGGGAGCGTGGACTGAGAAATTTTCAGTTCTTGTAAGTTTGCATAAACTGGTGACTCTGGCCGTCCTTGGCTTGGTGGAGTGGTTGGCTGTTTTGAGAGAGCACATTTTTTTGTATTAAGTTGCAAATATAGTTTAATTGTTCTTTTAACAAAGTCACAAAGGTATTACAACTGACTAATTAGGCACTATAAGCCTAATTCCAGCATACTATATAAGGGTATGTAAAAGATAGATAACACTTCTTCAAGCATAGTTTTAGTTAAAAATTTGTCATTCCTTACTTTTAGTCATGTTCTTTAGACCATACTCTGTTAAATCTCAGTCTAGGGAACAGATGGCAGCATAAAGTAACACTTATTGTCCTGTCAACAGGGTTGATTTGGAGAGAAACTCCATATGTATCACCAGCAACACTATGGCATTTAACAAATTTTAACATTTTACACTTTGATCATCATGAAAATCCCTAATGAAAGCTTCTAATGACTGAATTCGTGAATGACTAAGACAGTTCAGCATGAGATAATTAAAAGTCAGCAAGAGGAATGCTGAAAAAATATTCAAATTCTTACTAAACTGAACAGATACAGCAGAAAAACACTATAAAAATATCAATTTCTAAATCTGCCATTATCAATGATTTGCTGTGACACACCAGTCATGTCTCTTCACTACTGTGCTTTAGCGAATGGCCTTAACACGGACTATACTCAGAAAGGTCTCGTGACAAATAATGTTGGCAGATCTCTTTGAATTATACGACAGCAGAAGTCCTATAGTTAAGGTAACAGCCCATTCTTGTTTAAAAACCAACATATTTCACCCACTATAACTTTTAAACCACTAGGAATTTTCTTTTCAAGATTGGCATCCCACGTGTGTACAACGGCGCAAAATTTCATTTGTTTTGGTGAAAAGATTGCCAAGTTTAGAGTATTTCAAAGTTTAATTGGTATGGGGGAGAAAAATTCTTACTACCCTTTGCCTTGCTCTAGCTGTTTCATCTGAAGACCTGAAAATTTGCATATATTCTTTTTTTAAAATCACTGTTTTACTCTTCTAATTACTGCTTTTTACTGGGTGGGAATTAAAATTAATTACTTCCACTGATAAGGAATTGAAATGCAATGCAATTCAGAACATGGTTTTGGGGAAGGTCAGTACTTGAAGCAGCTGGGAGGGTCTGAGTGCTAATTGCCAGAGTTGGAGCTGGCTGATAAGTCGAGTGTCTTTTGGTACAAAGCTACCCTTATGAATCTTAGTTCAAGTCCCCTTTTCTCCCCTACTATGGATTACAGTCTAAGTGGGGGTTTATTTTAAAACAAATAAAAATAGATTATGTGCTTCTTCTGAAGCAGTTTTTAGACAAGACAGTACCACCAAGTCCACTCAGTGCATGTGTGTGGTACTACCCGTTTAGAAGTGGCGGTGGGTAGGTACACACTCCCGTGACCCACACACTTCCACCCATCTTCCCAAATTGAGCAGCTGGGAAAACCCCGGGTTGTTCTGTGCAGAATCATGGGTGGGTAGTGGGTGGATGGGGGCGCACACTTAGCACGCACCAATCCGCCACCATCTAAACCCTCCCCCACCCACCGGAAGTGCATGCGTGCTCCTCCAACTGCACACGGATCCGCCCCTTCTCGTCTCCCAACAACATCCGTCTAAAAGCGGTCTGAGTTTTGCAGCTGTTTTAGGAGCCATGAACTGGGCTATGCTTTGCAACCAATGTCAACACTCCCGCAGTGGGTGGTGGAGCTAGTCCATTCATACATTCATAGAGACATATACAGGCACCTCATCCACACCCACCACTTTACGCACGCACACACACACTTCCAGACACTCCAAGGCTGCCCCGCAACCTATAAGCACTCCCGGACACCTTCACTTTAATACCACCGCAAGACAACTCCCCACGCTCCCCAAAGCACCCAAGTATCCATCTGCGCACTCCCAAACACTACCACCCCTCCACACCGGCACCTAAGTAGCCCCATGCTCAGACCCACACCACAAGCACCTCCCCACCCCAATAATCTCCCAAGCACTCACCAACAAAGAGCCCTAGCAGGATACCAACAGACAAACCAACCCCCAGTCAAGCTTTCCCCACATCCCACACACTTCATGCCCCCTGCAAGCCCAGCCTGTACAGAATGTACACACCCTGCTCCCAACCCACACAGAAACCCCCGAACACACACCAAGACAATCATGGAGGGTCAGTACTTGAAGCTTCTGGGAAGAGTCAAGTGTCAATTGTCTGAGGTGCTTTCTGATAAGCCAAGTATTTTTTTTAACTAGGATTCTTGAGGACAGCCTTGCACCTCTCTCTATCATAGTATGGATTACAAACTCTTTAAGGGGAATTTTATTTATTTTTAAAAATAAAAATAAGTCAATTCTCTGTGCTTCTGCTGGAGGACGACAACCAAAAGACAGACTTTTGCAGCGGTTTTAAGAGCCTTAAACGGAGCTATTCTTTTCAGGCAATGCCAGGGCTCCAGTGGCCGCTGGTGCACTTTGAGGCTGGTAGGACGGTGGGTGCAGGGCCAGTCCCATTCACACACATGCACATTCCTAGGCAACTACTCACCCCAATTCCACAGCAATATTTTATTTTTTATTTCTTTTTAAAACCTCATTTCCAGCATTTTAGTGTATTATTTTCAAATTACTTTAGTGGTGTTGGAGGCTTCTGGATCAGGGCCAGGGTATCTGTACATTGGGAAAGATCCAGCATCCCGTACACAGCCTGAAATTATGCTATTTCAGCTGGCGTTTCCAAGGTTCTAGGAAAAGCACAGCAATATCCTCATTATCTCATTTCCAGCCTCTTCAATTCCAAGGCAGACATTTGCCTTCTCAACTCTGAGATTTAGAGTGGATCTACCCATGGCAGACAAATTTGGCAATGAACTTTGGTGTGTTTTTTTCAATTCTGTTATTAGCCTAAGAAACCCAAGCTTCTAGCGGATTTTAAACTGAAGTTTGAATCTTTAAAATCAAATTATTTTGTCCTTTGCTTCATTTTTTCAAAGCAGAATATTTATTGTATGAACGATGCTGCATTCCCCATTAGCATTAAGAAACCCAAGCTGCTATCTGGACCACATTTGGTCATAAAGATGGGTTCCATTTAGACAAGGAAGTATGGTTTAATATCACAATCAGAGAGGCCATAAATGGGCAGCACTCCTGACCAAAAGGGGAAATAGCTAAAAGGAGGAACTGCATGAGATTGAAACGTTTAGCTGTATTTGAAAAGCTGCAGCGTACAAGCAAGTCTGCAAATAGACCGTGTATAACACACTTAAAGCAGATTTCCACACAAGCTCCAAAACTAGTGGAGTAAACAATATTTTCTTTTGCTTGATTATGTAAACAGCATTTTAACTCTCCTACTTTCTGAAGTGGGTGCGATAAAGCATCCAATATCTGGTCTCCCTTTGGGCAGTGAGGCTGTTATTTTTCCACTTTCAACATGAACTGTGCTGTTGCTGGAGGGTCAGAGTGAGAGTCACTAGGCTGGACGGGGTCTCGGGGGGGTCATCTAGTCCAGCCCCCCTGCACCATCACAGAACCTGCCATACTTCAACCATCCATATGGAGAAATCCTACCAATAGCTACAAGTAGAGGCTTGGACCAACCAGAGCACACCAATGCCTGAAACAACAGGAAATAATTTTAGAAAAAGATCCAAATGTCCCAAACACGTGAGCCACACCCATGCTGTAGAGGAAGGCGAAAAACCCTCAGTCAACTGCCAATGTGCCCAGAGCAAAAATTCCTTCCCAACCCCAAATATGGCAATCGGTTAGACCCCGAGCATGCGTGCAGGCCCCACCAGCAAAACACCTGATATACAATATACTACCCAGGTCTCTGAATGCTCCAACATTCCCACCTCCAGCTGCAGACAACTTTGATGCTACAAGAAGAAATTGGGGGGGGGGACACGACACTTTGTCCTGTAGCATCAAATAATAAAAACTTCTCACAAGATACATGCCTTAAATTTATCCAACTCCATTTTGAAGCTATTTGGATTCTTTGCTCTCACAACTGCCCCTGGAAGCTTATTCCTGTAGTTCACCATTCATTAAAAACCTTCTTCTAATTTCCAGCCTAATCTTATTGATAACCAGCTTGTACCCACGCTCCCCTTTTGATTTGAACAAATTTCCCCCTTCTACTGCATTAACTCCTCTGATATATTTATACAATTTATACAACGCAATTTATATTTATACAACGCAATCATATCTCCCCTCAGCCTTTTTGATTGGCTAAATAAGGCAAGCTCCTTTAGCCTCATCTCATTGGGTAAGTTTCCCATCCCTCTGATCATCCTGGTAGCTCTACACTGCACTTGGTCCAGTTTAAGTTCATCCTTCTTAAACACTGGTGACCAGAACTGAACACGGTATTCCAGAAGCGGTTTTACCAGAGCCCTATACAGAGGCAACAATACCTCCCTATCCCTGCTGGCAATAACACACCTAATGCATCCCAGGATAGCATTTACCATTTTTACAATTGCATCACACTGACAACCCCTAGTCATTTTATGATCAATTATAACCCGCAAGTCCCTTTCCTCTTCTGTTGTTTCCAACTGATGAGTTCCTAGCTGGTAACTAAAATATTTATTATTAAACGCCAAACGCATAACCTTGCACTTTGTACTATTAAATTTCATTCCATTCCTAACACTCCAGTCCATGAGGCCATCCAGTTCATCCTGTATAATTTTCCGATCCTCCTCTGCATTGGCAATTCCTCCCAACTTGGTATCATTAACACACTCTTACTTGCCTCGCCAAGATCAGTTATAAATATATTAAACAAGGTGAGTCCCAAAATAGATCTCTGAGGAGCTCAACCTCCCCTCCCCTAGCAATTCCACTTCTCAACACAACCCTTTGTGTCCTTCCAGTTAACCAGCTACGAACTCACCTAACTACCTTTTTCTTAATTCATCATAATTTTTACTTGTCATCATGGAGTTCTCCGAATACACACTATGTTGTGGTTTATTTTTTGTTTCTTCTTTCTGCCCAACTTTCAACAGCTCTGCTCTGGGGAAAAACATTCACCATCTCATGGATCTTTATGCCAGACAAAATGCCTCCCATTACTGAATTCAAGTACTGACCTTGCTCCTAACATACCTCCTTTGACAGAAGTCTGTTATGCTAATTATAACTTTTTGTTCAAGTAGGAAAAGAAATTAAGTACAAGACAGACTAAAGGAAGAGGTATCAAGTGTAAGATGTTCTCACATTAAACATTTTAAAAGGTGGTAGTCTTCTACGCATCCTACATCAGTGACAGGAGGTAAAAATCTTGAGCCAGGAAGTATCAAAAGATTATTCATATAAACCAGCAGAAACACGTTTTAAACTGCAGCCCCCCATCCACTCTGTTAGAAGCTGAACTCAAAGAACTGCAATTTCCCTTTTACCAAAATAGAGGCAAAAATTATTTCTTGCAGATTTGATCCCATGAGTATTGTTTAATCTCTGAATCAAGGCCAAGTAGGTATTTTCCTCTCTTTTTAAATGAGTGGTATAAGTGACTATTTGTAAAGATGAAAAGCTCTGAAAACTAGAGGCTGCAATCTGAATAAAGATTATTTTTGAATATCTTTTCAGGGAGGATGCGACTTCACATTTTCTTTACCAACTTCACATTTTCTTTACTTAAAGAGGCTTTTTTCAAGGTTTTCTTTTGGATACAGTTGCTAGCTGTTAATGAGGCAGCAGAGCTGACATTGACAAGTTGAGGCAAAGGATATACGTCTATGGTTCATCCTAGGAAACACATGACTTCATGAAGTTCCAGAGAATTCTGGCAGTTTGCTTAGATTTTATGTAACACCACCCAAAAGAGGGAAGCACTTGAGCTCTTTCCAAAATCAAAATAAATACTTCTGGTATCTTGGAATGAGAAGATTAAAGACAGAATCAGCACATGCCATGCCTTTATTATCTGCATCAGTAAACATTTACATTGCAATTTCATTAAACCTACACAAATTGCCCAAGAGCTCTTCCCCTTCAATCCCCCTTCTCAAAAGTCACCATGTACTTTTTAAAGCAGATGTGCCTCCCTACCCTTGGTTTTCTTCAACCCGACTTTGCAAGAACAGAGACCAACTCACACATCCAACTGCAGGATCAGGGTCTTTGTTTACAGGCACACCTATAAGAACTACTGTACTCTTACCAAGAGTTAAGCTAAATACTTCTCTAAACATGTTTTATCATGCCTTGCACAAAAGGGTCCCAATATAAAGTTTAGTTAAGCAACTACAGCTACAGTTAAATCCAATCTGAAATTTCAAAAACAAAGCATATTACAGGGCTCTTTTCATATTTCTGTGTTGGAGGAAGTCCCCTGTCCAAACTCATTACTATTTCTTTTTGTTTAATCAAAAGTATTTAAAAAGCAGTCCCCACTAGATGTCACTGCAGAGCTCTAAGATCTTGAACATTCTAATCAAGTTCATTCTCTGGAGATTTCTAGCCTTGTAAGTGGCCCAGCCTGATATATATTAGTATTGGATTTTGGGGGGAGGGGGGGAGCTGAGCTAAGTTATATTTAAATATAACTATATTTAAATATATTCCTGTAAAATAGAAATATTCTTCATTATGGACATTAGAACCTTTGGTAATTATTCAGGGATGTTAGTCCCTGGATAGTTTCGGCATGTAGCAAACTGCATTATAAAGTATAAACATTCTATTCATTTAAAAAAATCAAAATGATGTATGGAATCATAGTGAACATTTGCACAGAGTGTCTCTAGGGTGAGAGGTTGAAGCTCTGAAAATTTCAGTCAAATCAGATGAGAAATGAGTGAGATACAGCTGTTCAGAAATTTCAGGCTGAGGAGCAGATTTTTTTAATTGTTCCATCTCAAACCAATGGGCCTTGGGGAGTTTAAAAGCCTGTCTGTGAAATGGACAAGCTTTTAGAAAATTTAAGTCTGCCGCCGGCCAGGAGTAGCTTTGACTATTTTTTTTTTTTTAAATAAAAGAGTAGTTTTAAAATTATAAGGTTTTGAAATTTCGTTTTAGGGTATGGGAGGGCTATGGGACAGAAATGTATGTAACGCATGCGCAGATGGGGAGTTTCTCCTCTGTCTCGGTTTGTTCTGCTCTTCGGTGGGGCTTAGGGCAATTATGCCTGAGGGTTTTGGGGCATTGGGGAAGGCAACCGCCCCATCAACCCTGGCCCCCTCCCCCTTGCCACCGCTCCTTGCTCCTTGCTCCTTCCTGCCTGCCCCCCAACATCGTCACCACTTGCTTGGACTTTAAAGAAGTTGGAGGACTGCCCAGCTTCTTGCTGTGTCTCCCTTTCCTCAGTCACTGATCAGCACCCTGGCTGCTAACTTGTTGCTCCATGCTCTACTCCCCGCTTTTGAATCAAATGGGAGGTGGGGTCGGGGAGTTCTCTGCCAGTCCACTACCAATTTATCTGGTCTCTGTGTTGAGCACATAGGAGCAGGGACACCCAAGGAGTGTGAGTGAGGCCGAGGTGGGATTCGCGGGGACGGGCAGAGACTGGAGAATGGAGGAAAACGCTTGAGACAACAGTACTTACTGCAAAGCAGGGAAGGCTCAGGGCCTCCGTCTCCCTCCTGCAGTGGCAGTAGAGCAGAGGGATGGGTCTGCGCTGCTTAGCACTGATTTGTGTATTCCCGTAACTTTAGTAACTAACCACAGTCTGGGGCAGTGTTTGGGACACTTCACTTTGATTCAAAGTGATCACTTCGATCTGCTTAAAGGCTGCTGCGCCCACTGAAGTCAATGGGCAGGCTCCCCACTGATTTGAAGAGTAGAACAGGTCTGGAACGGGAGAGGAATCTCCCCCTCCAACCCAGCGGGTCCGTTCTAGGTGAACATGTCTGGTGCCAATTCCATGTGTGACTCATGGGGGCTAGTAGGCACAGTGACAAGCACCGTACGGCAACAACGATCAGAGGCTCATGCTTTTCTCCTCTGTACTTGGTAGAACTCCTTGTGGCGCAGTAGCCATTTATAGCAGGAGGCGCAACTCTCCTAAATCCAAGATGATGGCCAAAGCTTCAAGCAGAGTCACATGGTTAAATGCTGTATACCAGTGTTTGCTACGATTTTCTTTCCACACTTGTGCGGTGTGGACGTGGTGTTGTCCATCTCCAGCATCCAGGAAGTTCCTTTCTCCCCACCTTCCCGCACCTTCTTCCCCTTCCACCGCAAATGCCAGTCAGCCCACCTTTCACCCCCTCGCTCAGGCCAGGCTCAGGCCAGGCTCAGCCCACCCCCCCACCCACCCCAGTTCTCCTGACACTGGAGAGGGGAAGTCTCACTTCCCTGTGCCCTGCCTGTGAGCAGTAGGTGATGGCTGGGGGTGGGAAATGAAGTGACTTTGGGAACCAAGTCAGAAAACTGCGACTTGAACAGAGGCTCTGTGAGAGGATCTCCGCTCGGAGCCCCTTCTGCCCAGCTCTGCAGATCGAATGAGGTTAAAGAAAGCGGAGGCCCACAAAAGCGCAAACCTAGGGTCTGGATGCTGCTCCTTTTTATCTCTGTCTTGTGGTTGAACTTGAGCATAACCTGCATTATTCACAGTAGTAAGCCCAGACACAGTAGTGACACCACCCTAAAATGATTCTTTGTCACGCACTGCTTTTCCTTACCTTAGCAATAAGACCAGGTGTTTGCAAAACAAGAGACATTGAACATACTAGTGCGGTGACAAGATGCATTTGCTTAACAGGCTGATGTTTTTAAGTCTAACATGGCAGACAGACTTAAAGCAGCCCATCCTGTTAAGACTTAAAGTATTTGGTGAAAAAAAATCAGACTACTCTGTTAGACTTAAAGCCAACAACGAAGAAAATAGGCCAGTTAAAGTGCTGACTAGCACTACTAGGACAATACACACTAATATCTCTGCTTCTGTGATATGTTGTTCTGCATGTGACAAGTTGTTCCATGCAGCATACATCTAATTTACTGTGTTTACTTATTTACTTAAATTTCCACCCCACCCTTCCCTTAAGACTCAGGACAGCTCACAATATTACAAACACAAAATACATTAAAATCCTTTTTAAAACCTCACCTTCGCCTCTGAACACCTCACCCAAGCCCCTAATGTGTACATTTGTACAGTAACCCTAATTATTATGATTTTATTTATTTATTTAAAAATGCAATATCCCACCCCCTCCTGCCAAGGCAGCTTGGGTTGGCGTACAATACAAAAACAATATAAACATGCAAAATTCAATAAAAATAGTAATTCTTCACTACGGGTCATCATACCACCCCCCATCCCCAATCCAACATGGTCCCTCTCCCTACCTGTCTTCCTCACCAAACACCTGGCAGAACAACCAGGTTTTACAGGGACGCCTGAAAGTCGGAAGGCCCTGGGCCAAACGAACCTCCGCCAGGAGGGAATTCCACATCCGAAGCGCAGCGACCGAGTATGCCCTCTCCAATGTGGTCCCCTGCCAAACATGGGGAACCACCAAAATGGCGCCCCCCACAGCCTACCATAGCGGCCATTCCAGAACCTGGGGAGTGAGGCAGTCCTGCAGATAGGTAGGGCCCAGATCATGTAGGGTTTTGTAGGTGAGCACCAACACCTTGAATTGGGTCCAGAAGGCTACACGCAGCCAGTGCAGAGAACGGATCAGCAGTATTATGTGGTCTCGGCAGCCCTTCCCTGTAAGGAGGCAGGTCACCACATTCTGCACGAGCTGCAGCCTCCAGACCATCACCTTGGGTAGCCCCATGTAGAGCGCGTTACAGCCTCAAGGTGATGAAGGCATGGATTATGGTGTCAAGGTGGCAGTCTGAGATATATGGCAGTAACCGTTGTACCAGATGTAATTTAGTAAATGCACTCCTCACTACAGCTGCCACCTGGACATCCATGTGGAGCTGTGAATCCAGGAATACCCCCGGACTGCAAACCTGAGGAACCAAAGCAGGGCGCACCTCATCAATGATTGGGGCTTCCACTCCCCCGGCCCTCCCCACCAGCATCACCTCCATCTTACCAGGATTCAACTTCAGGCAGCTATGGGCAGGGCCCCCGATTCTTCTGCGACCCAAAGTTGAAAATTCTGCGACCCAAAGTTGAAAATTCTGCGACCCAATAAAGTTACAAAACAAGTCTACTAAAATTATAGGATTTAGGAAGAAGAGTCCAGATCATGGATCCATCCCTATTCCTGAGTGCATGCCCTCCTGTCTTCTGCGTTTCTCTAAGCGCCCTTGGGCACTTCACCCTTGGCGTGGGATGAGATAGGGGCAGACAGAGGCAGCAGCCGGGGGGGAGGGGGGCATGAATGTGTGTGTTTCTGGGCTAGTGTAGACACACTAAGCTTCGCTATTGTTTATTGTTAGTTCTTAGTGTGTTGTTCTAGATGCAGTGTTCACGTTCTAGATGGAACATTTAAGCTGTCACAGCAGACTTGAGGAGTTTGGCCCCGAAACTGCTTTGCAAGTGTGGCTCCCACCTTGGAAAAAGTGCAACCAAGCCCCTTTTGACATGCATGAGCACTCCAGCAATGCACCCCAATATGAACTTGGTTTCAGGTTGCCAACCTTTGTTCTATACAGCATAAAATATTTTAACCAGTGTGTTGGTGCAAGTAGATATACATTCCTCCTTAAAACCAGGGTTGGCCTTTGAGGACCCTTTGGCCCCTCCTCCATAGCTGCACCACTTTAACAGTTAACTTGGGAGCCTAGCCTAAAAAACACACACACCCCTCATTGCTCCGCTCCAGGCTGGCCCCTTCAACCCGCCGGCGGGGGAAGGAGAAGCCGTGAAGGCTTCCTAACCGGCCACTCCTCCCCCACCGTGCGAAAGAGCTGCCGGTTAGGAAGCCTTCACGGCTTCTCCTTTCCCCACTGGTGGGTTAAAGAGGTGCAGCCTCAAACAGGAACAACTTAACAAGGGGGGGGGAAGGGTGCAGGGGGGGAGCTGTTGTATCTATTTCCCCCTCCCTCTTCCGCCTGCCCCCTGCTCGCAAACCCCGATCCCAGGCGGAGGAGGGGAGGGAGGAACAGCTCCCAGCTGCCGCCAGCAAGCCACAGCGCACGGGGAGGGGGGGGCAGAAGCACCGCTGCAATCCCCCCTCCCCCAGGGGCCGGGCTGACTCAGGACTCAGAACAGAACCCACACCCCACTAACCCCAGCTCCCTGCCCCCCTCACCTCAGACTGATTCCTCCGTGCTCATCCCCCAGTGTCCGTACACACCCCTCCCCCACAAGGACACCCGGCGGTGGGGGCAAAAACAAAAAACACACACCCCCCAGCGCTTTAAATAGAGAGTCGGGACTCTGCAGCCAGCCGGCACAGCGCCCCTACCAAGTTGACGCCCGGCAAACAGAGGATCCCCGGTGGCTGGAGCGGCGGCAAAGAACCCCCCCCAATGGAATTGCAGAGCGCACACGCAGCATGAACCCCCCCAACATGAAAAGGCAGCGCACGCAGCACGAACCCCCCCAACAGTAAAAGGCAGCGAGCGCAGCATGAACCCCCCCAACATGAAAAGGCAGAGAGCGCAGCACAAACCCCCCCAACATTAAAAGGTAGAGCGCGCAGCATGACCCCCCCCACCCCAACATGAAAAGGCAGAGCACGCAGCAGGCAAGCTAATCTGGGTCCCCGGTGGCTGGAGAGGAGGCGGCAGCGGCAAACAGCGGGAGGCAAATGGCTGAGGCAAACTGTTTGGTCGGAAGAGGCGGTGCAAGCCACTGATTGGCTTGTGGCCTGAACAAAGCAAGCCCGATTGGCGCACCGGTGAGCCAATCAGGGGCTCACTGCCAGTGAGCCAATCAGGGACTTGCTTTATTGCTCACTGCCAGTGAGTCAAAGCAAGCTCCTGATTCACCGGCAGTGAAAGGGAAATCCACGGGGATTTCCCTGGTTTCAGCGCTAATCCTGCCTAAGGCAGGATTCTGCGCAAAAAACACGAATTGCGGCAGCGTGCTTTTCACAGGGCCCTGGCTATGGGGTAGGAATGTGTATTGTGTAAGTGAGTGAGACTGTTTGGCTACAAAAACAGCCATGTATCCTTCCTGGTGCAGCTATTATAAAAATTTATTAAAACGTTACGGTGCTCCCCTTTGGGCCTCTTGCTCTGTCAGATTTGTCTGAAATTGGTCTATGGGATCAAAAGTTATTCAAGAAGGACATACACAGAGGATGTTTTTAGACATCGTTTCCCCACTGATCACCCACCCATCATGCATGTTGCAGGGCATCAAGGCAGCCCTGCAACACACATGATGGATGGGTAACAGGTAGGGAGGTGCTGTCTAAAAACACCCAAAGTGATTACCTAGAGAACACCACCCATACCCCTAAAAACACCATTGATCCTAAAACCACCACCCATACCCCTAAGCTCCCTCGCCCGCTCTGCTGCAATTCCTCAATATTCACCTGAAGTCAGTTCTCTTCCAGCACTGGGCTCCCCCAACACTCCCGCTGTTCCCTCAATCCCCACCCACAGCTCCTGCTCTTCCAGCCTCAGGCTCCCCCCAGCTCTGCTGCTGCCCCCTCATCCCCTCCATTCCTCAGTTTCAGTGTTGCCCCCAACCTGAAGAGGAAGAAGATTGGTACTGAAAGACTAATGCAAAGTGGGGGCACAGAGGTGAAGTTGAAATCAAGCACAATATGCGAGACTGTACGTCTTTTCTGCTTACATGGCTTGCAAGTTAAGGCAGGAGTTTTAACTTGCAATTTCCATTACTTTTTAGTGCACGAGTAAATTTGCAAGAGCCTTAACTATAATTATAAGCCAGAGGTTTTTTTTATTATTGAATAAAACTAATCTACTAATGTCATTTACAACCCAATAAGCTTCAGCTCCAGCCACAGTCCAAAACAAAATTAACTGTGGTTGTGGAACATCATTACTAAAAACTGGTTCACTCTACCATAGATGTAAGATTCATCTTGCCAATGTGAGTAAAATAAAAAGGTGGTTGAGATTTGGCAGCAACCCACTCTCAACTTTTCCAAATTTGGTTCAACATACTTTCTCCTAGTAGTTCATGCATGCCAGATCAACCGTCTTAAAACCTACAGTAGACTGAATCACTGTGTAAGGATGCAGTACTCTGGTTATTTAGTACTTCATGCTGACAAATCCTATCAAAAGGAATGGGATTCACATCAGCACTAAACAGCTGCGATGCTCAAAATGAAGAACTGCCAAGAAGAATGCATTCTTTGGCATTTTGACAGTATCTCTTCTAGTTATGTCACAATGGAAAGAATTCTAATAAGATTCACTCTGGACATGGAGAGCTTTAAAACTATTAGGGAAAAATGAAACTGCAGTTAAAACATATTACTGTCTCAGATTTGTTTCTGGACTACTGGCACCAAGTGTAACAACTGTAAAGGTTCAGACCATTGATGGTCCTAAGTTTATCAAAGTGCATTTGCAAACATATTTAGTAGCTTGCATGAAAGTACTCTCTCCAGAAAATGAGAAACATATATAGAAAACTCTTGTTGAGAGGGGAAGAAGGTTACGGGACATATTTCCAAGTGGGACAAGTGCAAATACTTGCATAAGTAAAATATGCCAGATGTACATATAAGTCAAGCAAGCACTTAACATTTCATACATCAAACTTTGGAAGTCTAGCCTTCAGGTACCATCAGCACAAGAAAATTGACTTAGCAACAGTTCTTTGTAAAGTGATGCTGAATATGGCTAATTTGCTGGTATATTTATTTATTTTTCAATTTAATACTCCACCCCTCCTTCCATCAGGCAGCCCGACTTACAATATAAAAACACAAATAAAATCCAATATAAACATTTTTTAAAACTGCCAAAAGGAGGGCAACATTTAACGCGCGCACACACACAAACACACCCACCCACCCATTGAATGACAAAGAAAAGCAAATTAAATAGGATACACCATACATGCAATTCAACAGTAAAGTGATTAACAATGTTGTATTTATTAAGCAACAGATATCCCTTTTTTTTTTTGTAAAGGAAGTCTCCCAACATCACCTTAAACAGGCAAAAAACTAAGCATCTAAATTTTAAGAGACCTTGGCCCCAATCCAAGGTACACGCACCACACCACAGTGGTACACTGTGCCAAAGCTACATTTGCACATGCAGCATGAGCGTATGCAATGCCCCCCACCTCCCAATGGTGTTGTGCACACACAACTATATTTAAATATATTTAAACTTTAACTCCTTTTACTTACTACTACAAAAATAGAATGATTCTTCGTTACGGAGCATTAGAGCCTTTGGTCATAAGCTAATCTATCAATGGGTAAAAACGGACATGACGCTAACCACCCTTTAACCACCCTTGATGGTCATTTATGCATGTTTCAGGGCTGCATAGGGCACCAATACAGCCCTGCAACATGCATAAATAACCACCAACGGTGGTTAAAAGGTGGTTAGCGTCATGTCTGTTTTCACCCAATGTCATTTACAAACCCAATAACCTTGGTCTACATGAATTAGGACCTTGGATTGCAGCCCATATTTTTACTTCTGTCATATATATTGCCACTTAGTTCTTAAGCAATCATATTGTTACTTTTGTTTCACTATTTTAAATAATGTAAGACGCAGACAGCTAATCTATGTTTTTAATAATTCACAGGCAAGAAAGATTTGCCAAAATTCTTCTAATTGTCCCATTTTATCAAAAACAAATTAATGAAAGAAGAGATCTTGTGGTGAAGGCACATGACAAGGACCCCCGATTTCCAAACTTCAGCACTGACGGTGTATTACATTAATTAACTGCTTATGTTCCTCTGTGACTCCATTCCTCATCTGTAAAATGGGGGACAATCTACCATAAAAGGGATTAGAGCGCATGAATTATTTAAATGTTGGTGAGGCACTTAAATGTTGCAATAAGTAGACTGCAACATCTATACATTCATTCGTTGTCGTCTAAAGCCAGCAATGTACTTGGAGTTTTACAATCGATTATAGACCTGGCCCACTGGGCTTACGTTCATAACAAGCATTAACACTTCTTTAGTTTGGGATCTATATTTACATGACACTGTCTCTTTAAACTTCTACAGAAATATTTCAAATGAAAAAAATCTACACATCTTCTAGTACAGCTGTTTCACACTTTTGAGATCCACTGTTCTTGGCCAGAGTGGACATCGGTACAGTGCAAACAAAGATTAGTTTCACAACTAACAAACTTAGCTATATGCTCATTTTGATCTAACAATACAGTTTAGAAATGGGCCAGCTTCTGCAAAAACTGTTTGATATGACATAATGAGAATTATGCTAACATGACCCAGAAACACAACTGGGCTAAGAGCAGAGTTTGTAAAGTAATGATTCAAGATTGAGAAACTGGGGGGGGGGAGCCCACTGATTTCATGTGCAGATCTGCTGTTTGGCAGTCATTAGGCAGTTAGTGGCTGGGTCTGGGTCAATTATTTGTATTTTGTGTTATTTGTTGTAGTTGTAATTTTAATGGCTTTTATAGAGGAATGTTTGTTGAGAGGACTGAATAAGGGTAACCTTGGCGTGGTGGTGACATGGCCCCCCAGAGAGAGGGGAGCATAGGCATGGGGGCCCAGGGATGGGGAGGGATGTCACAGCCCTCCAGTGAGAGGGGGGTATGTACAGAGATTTTGGGAAGGTGGGAGAGGAAATGGAAGTGGGTGGGATGGGTTGGGGGAGGAGGATAGGGGATGGGTTGGGAGAGGAGGATGGGGGAATGTGGGGTTGAGGTTGGGGTGGGTGGGAGAGATTTTTTTTTTGCAAAGGGTCGTTTGGGGTGGGGAGGCACGAGGGGGTGGGAGGGAGAAGGGGCCCCCTGTGTTTGGGCATGTGGGAGGGGGTTGGGGAGGAACGCCATTGTCCTCAGGTGAGATGGGGGTATGGGCATGGGAGGGAGGAAGAGGAGGGTTAGAATATGGGGGAAGGAGGGTGGAGGAGGAGAGGGAGTGCCATGCCCACCAGTGAGAGGGGGATGGAAATCAGGCATGGGGAAGAGGATGGGATATGGGGTATTGGTTGGAGAGGGAGAAGGGAGGGTTTATTCTGGCCTGCCTGCCTCTACAGATCCTGGGCTCAGGACCCCTTCCTGGCCACCACCTCCCCAAATCCCTTATGGGCCTTTGTGTGCTGTCCTCCTTGGAGAGGGGGAATTATTAATCAGGAACCAGGGAGGGGAGCCTTTCCTGGGAAGGGGGGGGGAGGGACGGGCAGCTACTGGTTTCGGGTTGAGCATTGGGAGATGTGGCAAGGAGGGAGACTGGACCAAGGAGGCTTTCAGGAGACCTGGTGTCAGTTCCTGTGTCCCACTCTCCCCGTCTCAGGATATCTGGAAGTTCAGGCGAGTAGGTCCCTCGATCTGACACTGGTGGTGCTTAACACGAGCTCAGTGGCTAATAAAACATCGGTCATCTATGATTTGGTTCAGGATAAGACCACCGACCTCATATGCATTATGGAGACCTAGCTGGACGAGGCATCTGGTCCAGTATTGTCCCAGATGGTGCTGGTCGAATACTCGGTGGACAGGTTGGGGAGGGGCGAGAGTGGCTGTGGTCTGTCAAGACACTTTGGCCTTTCAGAGGTATCTGGTGCCTAACCCATCCAAAATGAAGCATGTCCACCTTGTGCTGGATTTGGCTGAGGATAGATTGGGGATCCTCTTGGTGTACCAAACACCCCACTTGCACTGCTGATTCCCTGACTGCTCTAGCTGAGCTGGTCTTGGAGGTGGTGTTGAAAATCACCCAGACTTATTGTCTTGTGTGATTTCAACCTACATGCTGAGGCCAAACTTCTAGGAGCAGAGTAGAAGTTCATGACCACCATAGACCTATCCCAAATATCGAGCCCGAAGCATGAGGCAGGACACACAGATTTGACGTTTTGCACGAGTCAGGTTCTGATTATTGGGGTATTGTTACAACACCATTGTCATGATCAGATTATTACCTCATGAAGGTCTGGATCCCAGACACCCTATGTCCTTTTTGGGGTGGTCCACCTCTAGAAACTGAAGAATCCCACTAGTTTTCAGAATTCTCTGGGGGATATACCCACTGACCTTGACAGCTGCTCTGTTGATGACCTGATCACTTTGTGGAAGGACATCTTGACCATGGCCACTGACACGGTGGCACCCAGGTGTCCACTTCATCAGCACAGATCCCCTTGGTTTACCAAAGGCCTGAGGTGGCTAAAGCGAGAGGATGTCAGGGTGCAGGCTTGAACCTGCAACCCTGATCTTGGTAGGCAGGGAAGTTTCCCCAGCGCTATAGGGTAGCTGGGCTTGCTGCTACTCTCCTCCTGTCTGCCTGGTGTCCTGCCCTGCTTGGCTCCTCCCCCCTGGACTCCTCATTGGTTGCCAGCAATATAAAAGGCCTGACGGAAACAGTTGCAAGCTGCGGGACATCAGCTCTTGGCTGTGATCCTGTCGCTTGCTTCACCCTTTGTGCTCTTGGTCTACTTTCAGGTTTCCCTCTTCTTCTGCCCCTGCCTGTCCCTCTTGGTACCTCTGCTTCTCTTGCCTCTTTGACTCCTGTTTACTGATACTTCTGCTTCCCTTGTCTCTGACTCCTGTTCACCTGTTCCTTGTTAGCTGTCTCTTAGCCAGTTCGGTCTCCTCCTGCAGTCTGCCTTGTGTAGGGATTCCCCTCCCCTTCTCGTTAGGTCTAGGTTTCACCACTCTGCTAGCTGTCCCTGCCTTTGGCTTTGCCCATGTTTATAGTACTATAGCCATGGTTTATTCTGTTGCCTTGTGTCTTTGGTCCCTGTTCCTGGTAGTTCCTTGTTGCTCCCTTTGTTCCCTGCTCTTCCCCTATCTTTGGTCTCATAGCCTTTGTTTATAGTTTCCCTTGGCTTCCCTGGTTCCTTGTTGCTTATGTTGCCCTACTCCTTGTTGTCCATGTTGCATGGTTACTGAACCCCTTGATCATTGTTCCCCTTTGCTCCCTTAGTCTTGAGTCCTAGTCTCTTGGCTCCTGGCTTCTAGGCCCTTTGTCTCTGGTTCCTCTTTGCCCTTATTGCTCCCCAGTGCTCCTCTGGCTTTCGTTCCTAAGTCTCTGGACTCTTGTTTACCCATTGCTTCCCTAGTGTTGGTTCCTGGGCCCTTTGGCTCTTGTTCCCTATGGTCTCCCTGTTTCCCAGTGCTGTCCTAGTTCTGGGTCTTTAGTATCTTGCCTCTGCCTCCCTATTGCCTTTCTTGCTTCCCAGTGCCTTCCGAGCTCTGGGTCTTTCGTGTCTAGCCTCTTGTTCTCTATTGCTCTGTATAGCTCTCTAGCTCTGGTCCCTTTGCCTCTTGGCTCTCACTCCCTAGTGCTCCCCTTGCTCTCTATTGCTCCCCTAGCCCTAGTTCTTTTGTTCCTTGCGTCTAGGTCCTTATTGTTTTCCTGGTTCCCTAACCCTTCCCCACTGACCTCGATTATAAGCCATCCACCTTCATAGGCCAGCGTGCCTGGTGCTTGTGCTGAGTAGTCAGTCTCCAGGAGAGTGGAGAACGGCTGAGAGGTTTCCTTGTGGCTCCCCGCTCCCCTCTACCCATTTCCCCTTCTACCTGCTTATGTTGCATCATAGCTCCTTTCTGTTCCTTTGAACCCCCAGCCCTGCACAGTGTAGTCCTTTTTGGGTATCCCCTCCTTCGACAGTGCCCCCTTGTACCCCGTCCCCTGACAGAGAGTAGGCAGTTAGAGCGCTGGTGGCACTCGACTCACACTGAAGCTGACTGATTGTGGCATAGACCGTTTTTGAAGTACTATGCCATGGCTGCAATGGCAGCAAAGAAAGCTTTCTTCTCTGCTATCATAGCATCCTGAAAGCCTCATCCAGAGGAGCTGTTCTGGGTTGTGAGGGGCCTGGTTAACTCGGCCTCTCTCCACCAGGAAATGGGAGTCATCTGTTGCCTACTGCGACATTTTTATTACTTTGCAGACAAAAATTGCTCATATTCACTATGACTTGGGTGCTACCGTTTTACCTGAAGAGTCAGGGTTTGGGGTTACGGAAGTTCAGTCTAATCCTGTTTATTTGGATCCGTTTCAATTGGTATCGCCCACCAATGCGAAGGAGGTGTTTTGGGCAATGAACGCAATCAGTTATGAATGAGATCCTTGCCCGCCCTGGCTGGTGAAAGTCAGCTGGGAGACATTGGGGCCACGGTTAGCTGGAGTTGTCAACACCTCCCTACAAGAAGGCACGGTGTCTGAGACTCTTAAAACTGCAGTAGTCCTGCTTAAGAAACCAATCTTTGGGTGTTGATTCCCCAGCCAGCTATCAGCCTGTCTCAGGAAGGTTATTGAACAGGTGGTAGCCCGACAACTCCAGGCTCATCTCGATGCTATCCGATTCCTGGACCCATTTCAGTCAGGTTTGTGTCCTGGGTACAGCACAAAGATTGCACTTGTGGCTTTGGTCAATGACCTGTGCCTGCAGATGGCCAAGGGGAATTCTACCTTGCTGACCTTGTTAGATCTTTCTACAGCCTTTGATACAGTCGATCACGAGGTGTTGTTGGCATGACTGCAGAATCTGGCGGGAGTAAGTGGGACTGCTACTGAGTGGTTCCACTCTTTCCTGTCGGGAAGGTCCCAGCAGGTGGTAATGGGTAATGTCTCCTCAGTACCATACCTGTGGTGTCTCACGGGATTCTATTCTGTCCCCACTCTTGTTCATTGTATCTGAGGCCGCTAGGCTAGGTCATTTGGAGGTTTGGGGTTAAATGTCATCAATATGCTGACTACACTCAGCTCTACCTCTCTTTTCCATCAGACCCAGATCTTGCAGTCTCGGTGCTTACCTGATGCCTGGCTGCTGTTGGGGACTGGATGAGGGTGAGCTGATTGAAGCTGAATCCTGACAAGACTGAAGTGATGATGATTGGCTGGTCTTGTGACTTGGAGGGGTTTGGAACACCTATCATTGATGGGGTCCGTCCCCCTCTGGTCACTCAGGTTCACAGCCATGGAGTGTTTTTGGATTCCTCATAGCACCTGGATTGTCAGGTGGCAGTGGTAGCCAGGAGTGCTTTTCACCAACTTCATCTGGTGTGGATAATATGGCCTTTTCTTTCTGATTCAGAGTGGCAACTGTCATCCATGCTTTCATCACCTTGAAGCTAGATTACTAAAATGCACTCTACATTACAGAGCGAATACCTCTTAAAGGTTACTAATTCACAGTGATGAACATCAATGACTGACAAGTAATCTGCTTTGCTAAAATGTCCTCACGCTCTACGTGGGGTTGTCTTTGATGAGTGTTCAGAAGCTGCAGCTGGTGCAGAAGGCAGTAACTCAGCTCCTTTTGGGGACAAGTCACCAGGAGCACATTACACTGGTGCTCCAAAGTCTACACTGGCTGCATATAGCTTTCTGGGCACAATGCAATGTGCTGTGTTTGACCTTTAAAGCCCTGATCAGTCTGGGTCCCATGTATCTGAAAGACTGCCTATTCTACTATGTCCCTTTGCAGCCCCTACACAGTCAGCCAGAGGCACTCTCCTGCACGTTCCGTCCATTACTCTTGCCCGTGGGGCAGGGCTGTGCTGGAGAGCGTTCTCAGTTGCTGCCCCCCATGCTGTGGAACCCCCTTCCCTGGGAGGTTCACTTGAGTCCAAGCCTGGCTATCTTCTGGAGGCAGTGCAAAACATTTTTGTTTGGAAAAGCATTTGGCAAGCAGTGATAGGCAGGGTTTGGTTGGGTTGATGGGTGGGGGAGAATGGGGGTTTGAAGGGAGGGTGCTTTATTGTATGAACTGTAACGTTTTAACTGTTTTTTGTGGATTGTGAGCAGTCCTCAGCCTTGTGGGAAGGGCGGCATAAAAATTAAATAAATATTCTTCAGATCTCCCAATACACTTATTTCTATTGTTACTCAGAACCACCATAACCATTTTTTTTCATTGATGCATCAATAAACGCAACCCAGGGGTATAAGTAGTCCTGTCAAATATATTACAAAAATGAAAGCAAGCTCCCCAAAAAGTATTTAACTTACTTGCTCTTTTCCACATAGACTCTACTCTTTCTTTAGTTAGAAAGCTTTTTTCCAGAAAAGAATAAGATCTCTTTCTATAGTAGCAAACTTGAAGAAAAAACATTGACCTCTTGCCTTGTCATACGCATACACTGATTTTGTCCAACAGAAGTGAGTTTGGGTTGTTCTTACAAATTTAACCACTTTTCCTACTCAAAACAAATCAGCTGTGTCATCTTCACAATGCTTTTATGCCTTCTCCAGGTTCTCCTCTGCCCAGTCCAAGTTATTCTTTCATCTGTTCCTTCTCTTTTTCAGAGGAGGGTGCTTCACTTTCGTTACCTTTCATAAAGAAATACCTCTTACGGGTTACTAATTCACAATGATGAACTTCAATGACTGACAAGTAATCTGCTTTGCTGAAATGTACTCGCTCTCCTTCACTGTGCTATTTATACTCTGATGGTCCTTGAAAGTCCACCAAAGACATTATAATATACTTTTGATTTCCTGGGGAATGAAACCTTAAATAATCTAAATATACTGCCATAGCACACAGATGTGTAAAGATTAGTTTATAAAGCATTTTGAGTATTAATAGCTCTATGTAAGTGCCATGAGATTTCTAAAGAATAGTGAACATTCCCACTGATATAGTTCATAAGAAAGAATTTAAACAGAGGAGGTGGGAGCATGACTATAAGTATTTTATAGAACTTTCCTTTCCTGTAACAAAAGGAGATAAGTGCTTGAGAAACATATTTGAAATCCTTGAAAAATAAGTCTCCTAGTCTGGAAAGAAGACACCAAGTCCTGCATTTCTCAACCTCATGATAGCCATCAGAAGATGTTCATTGAAGATGTTCATTGTATGGCTGATATATTGTCTGCGAGCACCTGGCCCACTTGGTGCTGCAGAGACAGACAGAAGGCATTGAGGGAATTACTGCAGTGCTCAGAGCCCCAGTGATTGATGTGGCATCTGGATATTTAGATGCCCAGAAAACATGAGTCTGTGGGGTTTGAAGAGAGCTCTATGAATTCTCATCTATAGGATGATCCTGTGAGGTCATGAGGCATCCTTGGGAAGAGCGTGTCTCCTTACTCTAGCAGTAGCAAACAGCTTCCAATCAGAAGATTCTGGAAGCTGAGTTTCTACTTCCCAGCCCCGCGTCTCACAAGACCAGGTGGTATAAAGGATAAGGGTGGAGCCTCCAACCTCAGTTCTTTCCAAACCCCAGCGTGGATGAGCCTGTCCAAACTAGAGGGGAAAGTTGGGTGGGTAGTGAGACTCCATGGAACCCTCTGGTAAGGAACCTTTATTTCTTCTTCAAGTGGCTCCGTGATTCTCACTTATGGGAGATTGACGAGCAGCTTTTGATTAAACTGGAGAAAGGAGAGAGAGAGGACTAATTAAAGAGAGGAAAGTACTTCTCTGCTGAAGGAGACATCCCTTCTAGCAGACAGGTCAATGGCATAATGTTTTGTGACGGTGTCAGATGAGGACCAGGTGGCTACTTTACAGATCTCTTCTACGGGGATATGTCTAAAGTCTGCCATGGTGGTGGCTCAGCTCTTGTAGAACAAGCTTGTAGGCCATGAGGAAGTTCTTTTTTGGTTAGATGGTAACAGGTCAGTGAGATGCATAACTGCCAAGAGCTGGAATTGAGAAACTTGCACTCAGTTTTGGAGAGCCGCCTTGAGTTGCCTTGGCAAGAGCGCGTGGGATACAAATAAAAAGTGAAAGTGAAAAGTCATGATACACTGAAAGATCCGTGTTGATAGGCGTTGAGAGGATACAGGAGCTCCCATTATTTTGCCACCAAGAAATACAAACAAGGTATTAGTTTTCCTAAAAGGTTTGGCACGATCAAAGTAGCAGGCAAGGGCCCTATGTACATCCAGAGTGTACAAGGCAGCTTCCACAGCAGAAGCATGCAGTCTGGGGAAGAAGGCAGGTAGCAAGATGGCCTGGTTGACATGGAAGGGAGCAACAATTTTAGGCTTAAAGGATGGGTTGGTTTGAAGATCCACCGTGTCCCTGTGGAATATTAGGTAGGGGGAGGACACTCAAGAGCTGCAAAGCTCACTGACTCTCCTGGCTGAAATGACTGCTATCAGGAATGCCACTTTCAAGGAGTGAGGTTATAGGGGAATAGTGGCCAGAGGTTCAAGGGGGGGCCCTATGAGCTCAGTAAGGACAATGAATAAGTTCCGTTCTGGGGCTGGTTGGGTGACCAGCAAATAAGTGTTAATTAGGCCTTTTCAGAATGATTTGAAAACGTTAAGAAGAGAGGTTTGCCGTCAACTGGTTCTACGTTAGCAGATAGCAAAACAAGATGGAACTTGACGGAAGGAGAGTCCACACATTTTCAGCTCCAGCAGGTAAGTAAGGATTTGAGCAAGAGGGAGATGCTGTGAATCTATTTTGTTATGGATGCACCAAATCTTGAACCGTTTCTATTTGGCTGCATAGGTTCTACAAGTGGCAGGTTTCCTAGCATTGAGGAAAATTACCTGACTTTCTTGAGGTACATCAAGGTGACAATCTAAAGGGTTTAAAAAACAGGCTGTGAGGTGTAACGATTTCAGACCTTGGTGTAGTACCTGCCCATTCTGCTGGGAGAGGTCATGGTGGAGAGGGAGGATCCACTTATCTTTTGTCAGGAAGTAGAGGAGAGAGTACCAGGGTTGCCTAGGCCAGTCTGGGGCTATTAGGATGAGATGGTCTCTCTCTGCGTACTTTGTGGAAGACCTTGCATATCATCAGAAAGGGAGGCTTCCAAGTTATGGCAAACGTGTCAGCTATGGAGCCTGGAGCTTATCCTCCTCTGCTGCAAAATGTGGAAGTTTGTGGTCCCACTTGTTCACAAATAGGTCCAGAGTCAGGAGGCCCCATTGGGTGAAGACTTGCTGAAAAAGTGTCGTCTCAGAGTCCAGTCATGTCTTTCTGTCATAGTTCTGCTGAGGTGGTCCACTAACTGGTTGAACTCTAACATTAAGTATACTGCTATGGGTAGGACATTGTTCTGTACGCACCTTTTCCAGATTTCTGCTGCTTCATCTGATAGGAAGCAGGATCTCGACCCTCCTTGCTTCTTTATATGCCAGACTGCGGACATGTTGTCTGTGGTGATCTGAACTGTGGCGCCTGAAACAACATTTGCAAAGGACTTGAAAGCCAGCTTTATAGCCATCAACTCTAGTTGATTTATGTGGAGGGACTCCTGTTCATCTTGGGATCAGAGTCCTTGGGCGGAGAGTCCTTGGCAGTGAGCTTCCACACCTTATAGGGAAGCATCTGTTGTCATTTAAGCTGTCAGCTCTGGGTGCTCAAATGGCCCTCCCTTGAAGACATTGCTGGGGATGTCCACCATTTCAGACTATGGGTAATATTGTTTGGAACGGTGAGGCAGTTGTATAACTGATCTGTCTGTGGGTTATAATGATCCCTCAAGTCAGTGTTGGAGGGTCCTCATACTGACTTTCGTGTGCAGAGTCACCATCATGATAGGGGCCAGCAAGCCGAGTAGTCAGAGGAAAAACCTCACAGTGCGTCTAGATTTGCAGATCTGCATGATCATATTCCTGATGCTGAGGAAGCAATATCGACTGTAAGGGCTGTGGAACAAAGTCATGCATATCTGCATACAGTGACTGCTGATGCGACACTGCAGATGGCCATGTCAGTGAGATGAATAGCTGCCAAGAGCTGGAATTGAGAAAGTTGCACTCAGTTTTGAAGAGCTAAGCATTCTGCTGGGTCATTTATGATGGAGCAGAACACAGTGTTGATAGTCACACATTGCTGCTAGATAGTTGGCTGCCCTTAACAGCAGTGTTGTTGAGCAGAAGATTTTCCTCCCTAAACCATCCAGACGGATGCCTTCCCTGTCAGCTGGGGAGGTCTGAACTTCCCCTGACTTGGGTCTGCTAGTTGCTGCTGCAACAACTATGGATAGGTACAAGATTCTCCTGTGGAAAAATTTGGAAACTTCCACAGGAGTCTGCATGCCTGAGCGCCCAGTTCCGTGTGCCTTTTACCCCCTCAGCCTGCTGACTCAGGCCCAAGGTCAACTCACCCTGGCTTGCCTGGCAGCAGAGAAATCCCAGCGCAGCAAGCGCTCGCTGTTGTGCCGGGATTCCTGTTGCTCGGCAGACTGGCATGAATTCCTCCCTCCTCCTCCTGTTCTGGGGATTCCCTCTACCCCCTTGAAGATCTCCTCCCCCCTTTCCCCCCTCCCAGGATCCCCAAATCACCCCAACCTGCCCAGCAGCAGAGAAATCCCAGAAGCAGCAGCAGCAGCTCCATGTGCATGCCAGGGAATTTATTCAATGCACATAACCTGCCAATTGGCTGAAGGGAAATTATGCGGGGGAGCAGATTCTGCATGGGGAAACCGCAAAACATGGTCCTGTGTTTGACTCAAGGCAGTGACTATGGAGTTTGGGTTGGGTCGTGGTGATAAATAGATCCTCCATCTTGAGGAACAGAGTAGAAGGCATCAGCCAATTTGTTGGTAGGGACAAAGGCTTTTCCCAAACCATACTGGTTGGATCGATCAGTTCGCCAAAAATGAGGAACATAGTATATATGTCCTCCATTGGCTCTGCCAAGTATGCCAAAAATGGGTCCTGTTGATACCTGAGGCATCGCTGTTAGCCACCTCAGCAGGGATTAGAAAAACTTTAAAATCCTCAGTTGCCAGCACTGATGAGAGGTCAAAGACTGCATTACTCAAAGGTGCATCCCCCATGTCATCCAAGTCTGGCAAAGGTGATGATGGGGAAGAGGTATCTTAAAGTTTAGTGGAATCAGTGTCCTTTTGTTTCTCCACTGGGAGCTGTTCATGGTGCTGATCCTGCAAACATTGCTGTCCTACACAGGCCTGCAAAGAGGCAGCCTCTAGAGGAAGGGGGGGCTGCTGCAGTTGTGGCAGATCTTGTGGTGCCATGCTAGGCAGAATAGGCACCACTGGAGGTGAGATGGTGTCAGACCCCTGTCCAGGGGTCTCAGGTGTATGATGTGGGGTTGAGGGAGGATGCGCGGAGCTCAACAGCCCCAGCAGGATGTTCCGCCACCGCCTGCACACTGCCTCGTTACCCGGTTCCCCTCATTGTGTTTGCCCTATCCAGCTCTGGGACCCCCGGGCTTCTTCACCCGCCAGCTCTTCCACCTCTCGCACTTCCCTGCTCCCCTCTCTTACCCCAGTGTACATGTTTCTAGTGACAACCATAAGGCCTTGCGCTCCTCTTCACCACCCCATGATGATCTAGGCTGGGGGGTTTTAATGCCAGAAGCCAATCAAGATCCTGAGGGTTTGTTTACGAGCCAAAACCTTGTCGTCAGCATCGAGTGCGGACGTGTGGGGTGCTCCCTGTCCATCCCTTCCCCTCCTCCAATCACTATACCTCACAGATAGGGCCAACCAAGTCTCCTCCGGGAGCGAATTCCACAGCACAGGGGCAGCCACCAAAAAAGATCTATGATTGGTGGCCACCCACCTCGTCTGGGAAACCTCCAAAAAGGCTCTCCCGGATGATCTCAAAGGGCGCATGGGGAGTGAGACGGTCCCGTAGATAAGCGGGGCCCATGCCGAAGGTTAAAACCAGCACCTTGAACTTAGCCCGGTGCTTTATAGGCAGCCAGTGCAGAGCCTGGAGCACAGGTGTCATGTGCTCCCTGCGGCCCGCCTCCGTAAGGAGACGAGCCGCGGCACTCTGCACCAGCTGCAACCTCCGGACCAACTTCTCCGGCAGCCCCACGTAGAGCATGTTGCAGTAATCCAGCCTCGAGGTGATGAAGGCATG